>JAMKCH010021104.1:0-20321 GCA_023653785.1 Ophioderma brevispina
GTGACGCATCTCCCTTGGGCCCCAAAGAAAAAGCTTTTTCACGTGTGTATGCGGTCTGATTATAATGAACTTTTTAAAAAAGCTGTTATTAACTAAAATGTATTAAAGTGTCTTCTCCTCGGCCATAACAATGAAAGATCAATAAATGTGTCGGCCATGTAGGGTATTATCTCTATTATAGTACTTTGTAACGCGTGATGCATTTATTCTGTAAAGCGTGACTTGTTGTTACCGGACTATAGTAAAGAGCGTTTCTAGAGTGATTATGTATGGCACACCTACCAATAGAGTCTAGTAGAAGTATCGTGACGATGATGAACGAAATGAATTGTATGTGTTTATACCCTGGTCTTTGGCTATGCCTTTTGTGGCACGGTCTCTATGCTATTTTATGCACATCACCTGTGGGTCTAGTGGTTAGGGATTCGAAACGCTCCTCGCGGCCCGGTCGATTTCCCGGGCCTGGTAAACTGCAACATTACGTTGTGGCCTGTAGATCTATCTCAGACTGACTTTATAAAGAAACCTTTAAAAGACTGACGAAATCATTTTTGTAAACAGATCACATCTCGGAGCTTTTCAAGTGATGCGGCCTGGTTAAATCAACGTTTGAAAAAAGGTGTTATTTACGAACTCTCACAGTTATATCAAGTGTTATATTCCCATCACCCGCGTTATTTGGACCTTTCGGCGCTCTAAAATCGCGAGCTAGCTGCTATTTCATGCGAACGCTAATGATCGCGCTGCGCTCATTAACTCCACTTATAGCGCGCAATTGAAAATGACGACAGTTGTTTCAATAGCGCCTAGCTATTTCGACAATGACATCGCTAGCGTTTCCAATAGAGTAAATAGCGCTAATTAAAAATAATGTTGCTAATGTGAAGAGAGCAGGAGATTATCCAAATTAGCGAAATGGTTGCTATTGACTCTAGATGCCCAGATAAGCATGTATATATAGATTAGCGCTAATACCGCCAATAAGCCTTACTGGCATTCTTTATCAGTCATTTGCTATTTTGTTAATCTCCTACTAGAGAGGGGCGCTATTAGCGATAATAGCGCCAATAACGCTAATTAAAATTTATTACCTATAATGTCGCTAATTTGGTTAATCTCCTCTTCCTACTAGAGGTGCGCTATTAGCGCTTATAGCGCTAAAACGCTAATCAATATTCATTAGGAACCATTTCGCTAATTTGGGTAATCTCTGCTAGAGATTGTCGCTATTAGCACTATTAGCGCTAATAACGCTAATTAAAATTTATTACCTATAATGTCGCTAATTATGTTAATCTTCTCTTCCTACCAGAGGTGCGCTATTAGCGCTTATAGCGCTAAAACGCTAATCAATATTCATTAGGAACCATTTCGCTAATTTGGGTAATCTCTGCTAGAGATTGTCGCTAATAACGCTAATTAGCATTCATTATCAACTATTTTGCTAATTTTGTTAATCTCGTACTAGAGAGGGGCGCTATTAGCGATAATAGCGCCAATAACGCTAATTAAAATTTATTACCTATAATGTCGCTAATTTGGTTAATCTCCTCTTCCTACTAGAGGTGCGCTATTAGCGCTAATAGCGCTAAAACGCTAATTATATTCATTAGGAACCATTTCGCTAATTTGGGCAATCTCTACTAGAGATTGTCGCTATTAGCACTATTAGCGCTAATAACGCTAATTAGCATTCATTTGGAACTATTTCTGTAATTCGGTTAATCTCTTTCGACTAAAGAGGCGTGCTATTAGCGCCAATAACGCTAATTATCATTCACTACCTATAATATCGCTAATTTTAATAATCTCCCCTCCTACTAGAGAGGCTCGCTAATAACGCTAATTGCGAAAATAGCGCTAATTAGCATTCATTAGCAACCATTTGGCTAATTTGGTTAATCTCCTAATAGAGAGGGATGCTAGTTGCGATAATAGCGCCAATGACGCTAATTAGCATTGATTAGCTATAATGTCGCTAATTTTGTTAATCTCTTCCTACTAGAGGTGCGCTATTAGCGCTAATAGCGCTAAAACGCTAATCAATATTCATTAAGAACCATTTCGCTAATTTGGGTAATCTCTGCTAGAGATTGTCGCTATTAGCACTATTAGCGCTAATAACGCTAATTAGCATTCACTTGGAACTATTTCTGTAATCGGTTAATCCTTTCTACTAAAGAGGCGTGCTATTAGCGCTAATAACGCTAATTACATCATTAGCTATAATTCTCTAATTTTGATAATCTCCCCTCCTACTAGAGAGGCTCGCTAATAACGCTAAATAGCGCTAATTAGGCATTCATTAGCACCATTTTGCTTTTTGGGTTTAATTCTCCCCATTTAAAAGGTGGGCTGCGGCGGCGCCACGAAGCTTTGGGTTGCGCCAACTGTCAGCGGCGGCGTCGCGAAGCTTCACCTTTTTACAAACGTGGCTGTGGCGGCGCCGCGAAGCTCAGGGTTGCAGCTGCTGGCAGCGGCGGCGTCGTAAAGACTTACATGCTGGTAAAATGGTCGTTGGCTGTAATTTTGAAGCTCAGGGTGGCAAGCCCGCTGGCAGCGGCGGCGTCGGAGCTTCGCCCTTTTGACAAAACGTGGCCTGCAGCGTCGCCGCTAGCTCAGGGTTGCAGCCGCGGCCAGCGGCGGCGTCGTGAAGCTGTCACTTTAAAGGTAAGTGATGGAAACTTAATAAACTCTGCAGTGATATTAAAAACCCAAAATAAAATTTTTCCCACCATGTCGGCGGGTTTTTCCCAGACGCATCACATTTATAAATAAATAAATAATAAATACACCAAATTTTGGCTGCTCGATTTCACGCTCGGATTGGCAGCCAGTGGCAGCCTTACTGTTGTTGAAATCGGTTGGGTGTAATTTTGAAGCTCAGGGTGCAGCCGCTGGCAGCGGCGGCGTCGCGAATTTTTAGAAATAAAATAAAATAAGAACGAATAAATAAGTAATAAATACACAGTTAATTGCCGGTGTGAAAGCAGATATAGTCCGGTGGAGCCATAGTCCGGGGGCTCATAGACGATACGGAATAAGCGTGAAACTAATGTTGCGTAAAGAGTCAACTGAATCGATTGCCCTATTGTTCACCATGTTCCCGGACTATGAGTAGCCGGACAATGGTTACTTTCTACACGCCTCAATTTCAACTCGGGTGTAGCCAGTGGCCTAGCGGCGCCGCGAAACCTTACTGTTTGTGAAATCGGGTTTGGGTCTAATTTTGGAAGCGCAGGGTTGCAGCCGCTGGCAGCGGGGGCGTCGCGAAGTTTTAGACCTAACTAACTAACGAAAACAGTATTTAAAGAATGACACTCTTCAACCTTGTTGGTTGAGAAAATATGTTATTTGCTACATGTCATGTATAAAATACGTTAATTACGTTATTTCTTTGGTTGAGAAAATATGTTATTTAGAAAACATGTTAAATGATAAGAGTTTGTGTTCGTCTCAAATGCGTTAAGAAGGTGAAGTTATGTTTTTCTAGTAGTTATTTTAAAAACATGTTAAATAATAAGTGATGTAACCTGTGGAATCTTAGGGTGAAAAGGATGTTTGATTTGAAGTTATGAGCGAAAATGTACTTATTTGACAAATATTTTAAATGAATAGAGTTTGGTGTTGGTCCAATTGGCGTAAGAATGTGAAGATATGTTTACAGTAGTTATTTTAAAAACATTATAATAATATTGATGTACCCGTGGCATCTTAGGGTTAAAGGTGTTTTGATGTGGAAGTTATGAGAAAAGTACTCTACTTGAGAATATGTTATTTAACAACATGTTAACTGATAAGAGTTTGTGTCCGTCATCAATTGGGTTAAAAAGTTTTTCTATAACGTACCTTCCCTTTAAACAACGACTCATCTTCATCCGTGTTTTGTTGACATTTTACATAATGGAGTCTGTGTTCATTCATTGCGTTAGGATAACTCCTTAAATGGCCACCCCTTTTAAAGACGACTCATCTTCACCCTAAAGTTTTTTATGACATGTTAATGGTGTAGTATTAAGAAATGGATTAAAAAATTCAAGCGATGTTCTTGTGTGGAGTTTTACGGTGTTTACGGTGAAAAATCCTTTAAAGAACGACTTATCTTCACACATGTTTTTGTTGAGTAAGTTAAGTAGTTATTTACAAACCCTGTTACATAATTTTTGGTGTTGGGAAATGGGATACTGTCATGGTTGTTTGATTTGGTAAGTTATGAGCGAAATGTACTCCCTTTGAGACTATATATTATTAGAAAACATCTTAATGATAAGAGCTTGTGTACGTGTTAAATGATAGTTTGTGTCCGTGCATTGTTTTAGGATAATCCTTAAAGAGACCTAATTTCAGAAAGAACGCCCCCCCAATTTTTCGCAAACCCCGGTTTTTATATCTTGGAAATGCTACAATTTATTAGATCCCACCTTAAGTGAATAAGCCGATAGCCGTCCTTTATTAAAAGATATGATTTAGTACTTTCTGTCTTGCACGACAGAAAGTCAAAGCATGGTTTTCTATGGAAACGATGACGATATCAGCACGCTCAAAACAAGGTTTGCCGGTTTCTTTATACCGTTTGTTCCATCAATCTTCGAACGTTCTCGGTATTGTCTACAACCGATCCAGTAAAATTTTGAGAGAAATTCGTATCCTAAAAAAAACTCCTGTCACTTTAAACCGATCCCACCCCCTTTAAAAGAAAGACCAATCTTCACCCTAGTTTGTTGAGAAAATATGTTATTTAGAAAACGTGTTAAATAACTAGAGTTTGTTTTAGCCAATTGCGTAAGATAACTGATGGAATTGACTTATTGTTCGATTTCGAAGTTATGAGCGAAGTTGTACTCCATTTGAGAAATGTAGGGTGAAGAAATCATGAAGATTAAAATTGTATAAACTTAAATCGGCCTCCCTTTAACAGAACTATTCATCGTCACCTTGATGTTGACATGTTAAATGATAAGTTGTTTGTGTTCGTTCATTGCTTAAGAGTACTTTACAGGGGGTTTTAGGTGGGTTGCGTTAAGGAATACACTTCAACCTAGTTTGTTGGACAATACATATCTGTATTTAGTGAAAACATGTTAAATGACTAGCGTTTGTTTTCAGCCAAATTGGCGTTAAGAAGGATAAACTGATTGGAATTGATGTCTTGATTTCGAAGTTTATTAGTCGAAAGTGTACGCCCTTTTGAAGAAAATCTAGATGACGCATTAAATAATACAGTATGTGGTAGAAAATATAAACGATCAACGCATGGTCTTTTGTGAAGTTAATGTTTGTTAAGGCGAAAATCATTTAAAGAACTAATCTTCACCCTTGTTTGTTGTGAACATATTTTACTAGTAGTTATTTTAAAACATGTTAAATAATATTGATGGTGGAAATGGGATACGGGTCAATGGTTGTTTGATTGGAAGTTATGAGCGACAATTTTTCCCTAAATAACATATATTGTCAATGGAGTAGCATCTTAAGAACTTAAATATAGTTTAATTCCGTTATCAATTGCATTAAGAAGTTCTATATACTTAAATCGGACGCGTCCCTTTAAAGAACGCCTCATCTTCAGCCTTGTTTGTTTACATGTTAAATGATAGAGTATACGTTAGAATGATTAAAGAGAACCATGTTAAAATTATAAGAGTTTAGTTCGTCATCAATATGTTAAGACGTACCTTAAAGGGGAAAACCAGATAGAATGTACAATGATAAAAAAAATATTCAGATAAATGAAAAGGACACTTGAAAACAATTTGTTTACATTGAAAAAAAAACACAGGTTTTTCAATTTGGAAAAAGCATGTTTATCGATTTGAAAAGCTGGAAGAAACCTTTTTTTTGTGATTATGACTTAGGGTTATGGCGAAAGTCCGTGGATCTACTCGCCCCGTGACTTTAACGTTTAGGGCGAAAGTTAGGAGAAAGTCAGTGATCTACTCGCCCCAGTTTCTTAGGGTTAGGGCGAGAAAGCCGCGTGATCTACTCGCTACAGGGACCTTAGGGGTTAACAAAAGTCGAGTGATCTACTCGCCCTAGTGACTTAGGGTTAGTACGAAAGCCCAGTGATCTACTCGCCCCAGTAACTTAGGGTTAGGGCGAAAGTCGATGACCTACTCTCCCCATTGACTTAGGGTAGGGTGAAAGTCGAGTGATCTATCGCTACAGTGACTTAGGGTTAGGGCGAATCCCGAGTGATCGACTCGCTACAGTGACTTAGGTTAGGGCGAAAAGTGACTGATCTACTCGTTCCTGTGACTTAGGGTTAGTGCGAAAGTCGAATGATCTCTCGCCAGTGACTTAGGGTTCGGGCGAAAGTCGAGTGACCTACTCGCCCCAGTGACTTAGGGTTAATAGGGCGAAAGCCGAGTGCTCTACTCGCTACAGTGACCGTAGGGTTAGGGCGAAAGTCGAGTGCTCTACTCGCTTACAGTGACTTAAGGGTTAGGGCGAAAATTGACTGATCTACTCGCTACAGTTACTTAGGGTTAGGAAAAAGCGAGTGATATACTCGAGACAGTGACTTTACGCTTACGGCGAAAGTTGGGCGAAAGGCCAGTAATCTACTCGCCCCAGTGTCTTAGGTTAGGGCGAAAGCTGAGTGATCTACTCGCCCCAGTGATTTAGGGTTAGGCTACAGCCCAATGATCTACTCGCCCATTGACTTAGGATTAATGCGAAGGTCGAGTATCTACTCGTCCCCAGTGACTTAGGCTTAGGGCGGAAGCCGAGTGATCTACTCGCTCCAGTGATTTAGGGTTAGTGCAAAAGTCGAGTGATCTACTCGCCCATTTCTTAGGTTAGGGCGAAAGTCGAGTGACCTACTCGCCCCAGTTACTTGGGTTAGGGTGAAAGCCGAGTGATCAACTCGCTACAGTGACTTAGGGTTAGGGTTAAAGTCGAGTGGTCTACGCGCTCCCGTGACTATGGGTTAGGGCGAAAGCCGATGATCTACTCGCTACAGTTACTTAGTGTTAGGGCGAAAGCGAGTGGATCTACTCCTACAGTAGTTAGGGTAGGATGAAAGTCAGTGATCTTACTTGTCCCAGTACTTGGGTTAGGGCGAAAGCCGAGTGATCTACTTGCCCCTGTGACTTAGGGTTGGGGCTAATGTTCAGCGATCTACTCGCTCCAGGACTTCCGTTTATGGCGAAAGCCGAGTGAGCTACTCACTACATTGATTTAGGGTTAGGGCGAAAGTCGATTGTTTCTACTCGCCAAAGTGACTTAGGGTTCTGGCGAAAGCCCAATGATCTACTACGCGCCCAGTGACGTATGTTTAAGGCTGAAGTTTCGAGTTTATCTACTCGCCTCCAGTTGACTTAAGGCTTTAGGGCTGAAGCCGAGTGATCTACTCGCTCCAGTGATTTAGGGTTAGTGCAAAAGTCGAGTGATCTACTTGCCCCTGTGACTTAGGGTGAGGGCGAAAGTCGAGTGACCTACTCGCCCCAGTGACTTGGGTTAGGGTGAAAGCCGAGTGATCACCTCGCTAACAGTGACTTAGGGTTAGGTGAAAGTCGAGTGAATCCTAACTCGCCCTCCTCGCCGTGACTTAGGGTTCAGCGAAAGCCGAGTGATCTACTCGCTACAGATAGTTAGGGTTAAGATAAAGTCGAGTGATCTACTTGTCCCGTGACTTTTAGGGTTGGGCGAAAGCCCAGTGATCCTACTCGCCCCAGTGACTAGGGTATTAAGGGGCAGAAGTCGAGCGATCTACTCGCTTCCAGTTGACTTCCTTTATTTGGGCGAAAGCCGAGTTGACCTACTCACTACATTGATTTGGGTTAGGGCGAAAGTCGAGTGGTTCTACTCGCCCAAGTGACTTAGGTGTATGATGGCTTAAAACCCCAATGATCTACTCTCCCCCGTGACTTTGTTAAGCGAAGGTCGAGTTTCACTCGCCCCAGTGACTTTAAGGCTTAGGGCGGAAAGCCTAGTGATCTACTCGCTCCAGTGATTTAGGGTTAGTGCAAAAGTCGAGTGATCTAATCGCCCCAATGACTTAGGGCTAGGGCGAAAGTCCAGTGAGCTACTCGCCCAGTGACGTAGGTTAGGTAAAGCCGAGTGAGTCAACTCGCTATTACATCAAGTGACTTAGGGTTAAGGAGTGCAAAGGTCGAGTGTCTCCTCGCTCCCGTTACTTAGGGTCGGCGAAAGCCGAGTGACTACTCGCTACAAGATATTTAGGTTAGGATAAAAGTCGAGTGATCTACTTGTCCCATGACTTTTGGGTTAGGGCGGAAAGCCTAGTGATCTACTCGCCCAGTGACTTAGGGTTAGGGAGAATTCGAGCGAATCTACTCGCTCCAGTGACTTCCGTTTTATAGGGCGAAAGCCGAGTGAGCTACTCACTACATTGATTTAGTGTTAAGGCGAAAGCCGAGTGTTCTACTCGCCCCAGTGACTAGGGTTAGGGCGAAAGTCGTGTGATCTACTCGCTCCAGAGACTTTCGGATTTGGCGAAAGCCGAGTGACCTATTTGGATCCAGAAACTTATTTTCTTCTTATTTATAGCGCTTTGCCTACTTGTAAAGACCGCTCTATAAATCTCACTTGTTATGATTATATGATTATTCCTGGACCAGTGGGCAGGAGAAATAGTCCTCCGGGCTCACGTAAGGGAGCAATGGTGAAAAATATGGCAATCGTTTCAGTTGCCTCTTCACTCAACATTATTTTCACGCTTTATTACATTGTCTTCTTTGGAGCCCGGACTAGGGTGATACCTACCGGACTATATTACTTTCACACCTGTCCTTTTGAATCATACATATTTTAACACAGAATGGAATCGCCATGCGCGAGTTCTTTGTTTCTTACATAATCATATTTTGGAATATCTTAAGCAGCTATTTGATAGTAAAAAGAACACCTTTTTTTTCTTTCGGTGAAAAAAGTGGAAAACCAGATAGAATGTACAATGATAAACTCAAGTTTCTCAATTTGAGATTTTAATATCAACAATTTGTTTACATTGAAAAAAACACAGGTTTTTTCAATTTGAAAAAGCTGGTTTCTCGGCGAGAAAACAGGTTTCTCGATCGATAAACCTTGTTTTTTTGATTTAGTGACTTAGGGTTATGGCGAAAGTCGTGTGATCTACTCGCCCCAGTGACTTAGGGTTAGGGCGAAAGTTAGGGTGAAAGTCCAGTGATCTACTCGCCTCAGTGTCTTAGGGTTAGGGCGAAAGCCGAGTGATCTACTCGCCCCAGTGACTTAGGGTTATGGCGAAAGCCGAGTGATCTACTCGCTACAGATAGTTAGGGTTAGGATGAAAGTCGAGTGATCTACTTGTCCCAGTGACTTTGGGTTAGGGCGAAAGCCGAGTGATCTACTCGCCCCAGTGACTTAGGGTTAGGGCAGAAGTCGAGCGATCTACTCGCTCCAGTGACTTCCGGTTATGGCAAAAGCCGAGTGACCTACTCACTACATTGATTTACGGTTAGGGCGAAAGTCGAGTGCTCTACTCGCCCAAGTGACTTAGGGTTAGGGCGAAAGTCTAGTGATCTACTCGCTCCAGTGACTTTAGGATTAGGGCGAAAGCCGAGTGATCTAATCGCTACAGTGACTTAGGGTTAGGCGAAAGTCGAGTGATCTACTCGCCCCAGTGACTTAGGTTAGGGCGAAAGTCGAGTGATATACTCGCCCCAGTGACTTAGGGTTAGTGCGAAAGTCGAGTGATCTACTCGCCCTAGTGACTTAGGGTTAGGGCGAAAGTCGAGTGACCTACTCGCCCCATTGACTTAGGGTTAGGGCGAAAGTCGAGTGATCTACTCGCCCCAGTGACTTAGGGTTAGGGCGAAAGCCGAGTGATCTACTCGCTACAGTGACTTAGGGTTAGGGCGAAAGCCGAGTGATCGACTCGCTACAGTGACTTAGGGTTAAGATGAAAGTCGATTGATCTACTTGTCCCAGTGACTTAGGGTTAGGGCGAAAGTCGAGTGATCTATTCGCCCCGTGACTTAGGGTTAGTGCGAAAGTCGAGTGATTTACTCACCCTAGTGACTTAGGGTTAAGGCTGAAAGTCGAGTGATCTACTCGCCTCCCGTGGACTTTTTTTGGGTTAAGGGACGAAAAGCGAGTGATTCTACTCGCTACAGTGAGTTAGAGGTTAGAAAAGAGAAAGTCGAGTGAACACCACCGTGGTCCCAGTGACTTAGGGTTAGGGCAAATGCCGAGTGCTCTACTCGCCCAAGGGACTTGGGTAGGGGGAAAGTCGAGTGATCTACTCGCCCTGTGACTTAGGGTTAGGAATAGGCGAAAGCCGATGATTTCTACCTCGCAACATACTTAGGTTAGGGGCGAAAGCGCGAGTAATCTACCGCTAACAAGTGAGTTAGGGTTAGGAATAAAGTCATTGATCTACTTTGCCCCCAGTGACTTAGGTTAGGGGGGCGAGAGCCTAATGACCTAATTCGCTACATCAGTGACTTAGGGTTGGGCGAAAGTCGAGTGATCTACTCCCCCAAGTGACGTTAGATTGATGGCGAAAGCCGATTGATCTACTCGCTACAGTTACTTAGGGTTAGGGTGAAAGTCTAGTGATCTACTTGGCCCATTGCCTTAGGAGGGCGAAAGCTGAGGGATCTACTCGCTACAACAAGTGACTTAGGGAGGGGCGAAAGCGAGTACTAATCGCTACAATGACTTAGGTTTAGGCGTTAGAGTAAGGTTTTAGCAATCACAATCATACCTACACCAAAACGCTAAAGCTTTCGAATATTTTTATTTTACCCGTCAATGAAAACATGTTCCTTTTTGTACAGTTGAGGTTACGTAAAAAATCAAAATGGCTTAATTTGAAATTTCTCTTTAAACAAAAATGTTGACATCAAGATCAAAAGGGTCGGAAAAAGAGCATAAAATGGGGTAATCAATTTCTTTTCTCATTTTGCGCGGATGTTATAATTTGGAGACCATAAAAAAAGGTAATATTGTTTTCACACAACCAAACCGTAAAACCAAAATCGTCTCTTTTAATTCTAAGATTGACTATCACTAGCGATATCAAATGGCCTTTTAGGCTAATAACAGTCGTCCCTAGTAAAATAGATTCAGCCAAGTCGAGAGACCAATGTTAATCAATGTAATAAGCGATAATAACCTATGAAGCGCTCGTCCTTGCAAATGTCAAATTAAAAGTTATATCGATTATCATTGCTTATATAACTATAATTAGCGATGATAGCGCTATTCTTTAGCAAAAATGGAGTATAACGCACAACTAAGCGTGTCGCTAGAAGTTGAGGTATCACACAACTAGCGATCTCAATGCTACTCATTGTTATGAAACACGAGCTAATAGCACTCCTTCATACTTTGACAAAATACATCACGTCGATATCATTGTAATATCTGTAATAACGCAATACGTTTTTTATCGAATAACTGTAAATCACTTACACGCAACACCAAAAATGCTAATCATTGTAATTACCAACCACGATTTAGCACACAATAGCACTAACAACGCCCCTCCTATTAAGTACAATTTAGAATTACTAGCGATTAATTGCTAATATTTTGTAATAACGGTAATAGCGCTAATAGCGCTGTCTATAGTAGTGTAGATTACACCCAACTACGATACCAATGCTAATCCTTGGTAAAAACGCGATTAGCGCAAATAGCGCTTGTCCTTTAGTGTTTTTATGACAAATAGACTTACTAGCGATACTATTGCTAATCTCTGTAATTAACGCTAATAGCGCTATTAGCGCTAATAGCGGCTCCTCCATAGTTAAGACAAATTAGAATTACTTTACTGCGATACTATTGCTAAGATCTGTAATTAACGCTAATATCGCTGGTTTCTAGTAAGTATAGATTCAACACCACTAGCGATACTAATGCTAATCATTGGGTAAGTAGTACTCGATTACGAAAATTAGCGCGAAATAGCGGCTCTTCCCTAGTTATGACAAATTACAATTACTACGATAGGCATTCTATAGATCGTATATTTAGCTCTAATATAGTCCCTATAATATACATACTAGAGTCCGGGTTCCACATTAGCGATACCAATGCTAAACCATTGCAATTAAAACGCGATTAGCGCAATAACGCTAATAGCGCTCTTCCCTAGTTAAGACCAAATAGAATTACTAGCGATACTCTTGCTAATATCTGTAATTACGCTATTAGCTCTATTAGCGCTAATAGAGCTTGGTCTCCTCCATAAGTTTTTAGATTCCCCCCCTAGCGATACGATTAGCGCAATAGGCAAATAGCGCTCGTCCCTAGTTATGACAAATTAAAATTGCTAGCGTAATATTTGTAATATCTGTAATTAACGCTAATCGCGCTATTGCGCTAATAGCGCTCCTAGCGCTCGCTCCAAGTTAAGACAATTAGAATTACAAGCGATACTATTGCTAATATCTGTAATTAAGCTAATAGCGCGCTGGTCTTCGCCTAGTAAATTATAGATTCCACACCACTATCGATAAACTAATGCTAATCATTGTAATTAACGCGATTAGCGAAAATAAGCGCTAATAGCGCTCTCCCCTAGTTATGACAAATTACAATTACTAACTAGCGTAGCAAGTGCTAATTCGTATATTGGCGCTAATAGCGCTATTAGCGCTAATATAGTCCTATATAGACTATATAGTCCGGGTTACACAACATTAAGCGATACCAATGCTAACCATTGCCTTAACGCGATAACCGCAAAATAGCGCTAATGCGCGCTCCCTAGGTAAGACCAAATAGAATTAATAGCGATACTCTTGCTAAATAATCTGTAATTAACGCTAATAGCGCTATTAACGCTAATGCGCTGGTCTCTAATATAATTTAGATTAGATCCACACAGGGCTGCGAATAACAATGCTAATCATTGTAATTAACGCGATTAGTCCAATCGCTAATAGCGTCGTCCCTAGTTATGACAATTAAGAAGTTACTAGCTATACTATTGGGCTTAATAATCTGTAATTAACCGCTAATCGCGCTAATTCGCTAATAGCGCTCCTCCTTCCATATTAAGAAAATAGAATTCGTACTAGTGATACTATTGGCAATATCTGTAATTCACGCTAATATCGCGATAGGCTCTATAGCGCTGGTCTTTAGGAATTTCACATAGTACCACTAGCGTAAACAACGCTTATAAGTATAATTTCACGCAATTAGCGCTAATAATATGGTTTATGCTAGTTTAGCTAATATTGGCAACAAGAGAGTTTTGCCTTAGCGCGATTACGTAACTTTCTTCTTAATAGGGGTGCTAATAGGCAAATTGCCGTAGGCTTATACGCTAAAAAAAGGGCTTAATAACAGTCTTAGCAAAAAGCGCTAATCGCGCTAAGGACCATTATCGCGCCAGCCTCTCTCTATTCCATTATCAGCCAGATTGTTAGTAAAGTGGTGTTCCGCGAAGGAAATCTTTTATGTCCTTGGATATGTATTTATGCACACGGACTATAATGCCATCTAACTCATCCCGTGTGGTCATGTGTTAGGATTGGTCGCTATTAACTCACCCCCCTCGGCGACCTGAGGTTCGATTCCTGCCATGGAGTAAAAGATCTAATCACCCTTTCATGGCCATGTAAGGTCAACTAATAAATAATTGGCGGGTCTACGTTAATACGCAAGGATTCACAGAAGAATGCTTTACCTTAATTGCCTTAGGTACTTTATGTGCACGGTCATAATAAATACATATAGCACATCCCATGTGGTCTATGGGTTAGGGTTAGAGAAACTTCTCTTTTCAATCCTCTTGCGTCGGGTTCGATGCCCGGCATGGGAAGGTAAAATCTGTGTTTGTATGACACTTTGACATATAGACCGATCAACTTTCAGATCTATACTATTGCTCAACATTTTTAAAAACTGTAAAAATGGTCAATTTTAATCTTACCATTTTCATTGACGCATCTCTGCCAGAGCTTTTCGGTGTATGCGGTCTGATTAATCACGTTTTAAAAAGTGTATTAACTAAAATTGTATTAAAGTTTCTTCTCCTCGGCATAACAACGAAGATCAATAAATGTGTCGGCCATGTAGGGTATTATCTCTATTATTGTACTTTGTACCGCGTGATGCATTTTATTCTGTAAGCTGACTTGTTGTTACCGGACTATAGTAACGAGCGTTTCTAGAGTGACTATGATGGCACACCTTACATAGAGGTCTAGTAAGAAGTTCTGGATTATGACGAAATGATGGTATTTTTTTATACCCGGTCTTGGTATGTGCATTTTGTTGTCATCGGTCCTATGCTTTCTATAGCACCTCCGATGTGGTCGGTGTTAGTATTCGGCGCTCCACCGCTGCGGCCCGGGTCGATTCCCGGCGTGGGAAAGTGCACATTACGGTGGCCTGTAGAATCTATCTCAGACCTGATTTTATAAAGAAACCTTTAAAAGATACGAAATCATTTATGTACACAGATCTCATCTCGGAGCTTTTCAAGTTATGCGGCCTGGGTAAATCAACGTTTGAAAAAAGGTGTTATTTTTTTTATTTTTTTTATTTTTTTTATCAAAATGTTATCTATTCCATTATCAGCCAGACTGATTAGTAAAGTGGATGTTCCGCGAAGGAAATCTTTTATGTCTTTGGATATGTATTAGTTTATGCACACGACTATATGCCATCCTAACTCATCCGTGTGTCTGTGGTTAGGTTGGTCGCTATACCTCGGTGACCTGAGTCGATTCCCTGCCATTGGGAAGTAAAAAGATCTAAGTCAACCTTTCAGCCATGTCCTTGGTCACTTAAGAAATCTGGCGGTCTACGTTTTAATAGGCCCTAGTGATTCAAAACAAACAATATTTTCTGGTCACCATAATGTTGAAAACCTGGTTATTTGTGAACTTAGCTTATACTTTTTAGCGTGTTGTTTAACCTATGAAATGGACAAATTAAAAACGCAATGTTTCACGAGAGAAATGCTTTACCTTAATTGGCCTTAGGTACTTTGTTTCACGGTCTTAATAAGATATATAGCACATCCCATGTGGTCTATTGGTTAGGATTCGGCGCTTTTTCAACCGCCGCGGCTCGGGTCGATTCCGGCATGGGAGGTAAATCTGTTTAGTGAACTTTGACATAGACCCAGATCACTTTCAGATCTATACTATGGCTCAACACATTTTTAAAGACTGTACAAAAATGGTTCAATTTTTCTTACCAGTTTCTTGACCATCTCTACCAGAGCTTTTCGGTGTATGCGGTCTGATTTAATCAACGTTTTAAAAAGTGTTATTAACTAAAATGTATTAAAGTGTCTTCTCCTCGCCATAACATTAAAGATCAATGAATGTGTCCGGCCCATGTAGGGTATTATCTCTATTATTCGTACTTTGTAACGCGTGATTGCATTTATTCTTAAAGCGTGACTTGTTGTTACCGGAGCGTTAGTAAAGAGCGTTTCTAGAGTGACCTATGTATGGCCACCTACCAATATATTCTAGTAGAAGTATATGGATGATGAACGAATGGATGGTATGTTTTATACCCTGGTCTTGGTTCATTTGTTGGCACGTCTCTGTGCTTTCTATATCAATCCCATGTTGTCTAGTGGTTCGGATTCCGGCTCTCTCACCGCCGCGGCAACGGATTTCGATCTCCCGGCGCGGAAATGCACAATTTTAGTTCTTTGGCCTTTAGTCTATCTCAGACTGATTTTGGTAGAACCTTCAAAAGACTGACGAAATCAGTTATGTAAACAGATCACATCTCGGACTTTTCAGTTATGCGGACCTGGTTAAATCAACGTTTGAAAAAAGGTGTTATTTACGAACTCTCACTTTTACACAGTGTTATCATTCCGTATCATCCAAATGATTAGTAAAACTGACTAGTTTCCCCGAGGAATCTTTTTAAGCCTATGGATCTTATTGTTTTTATGCACACGGACTATATGCCGTCTAACTCATCCGTGTGGTCTTTGTTAGGATTGGGCGCTATTACCTCGGCGACCTGAGTTCGATTCCTGCCATTGGAGTAAAAAAATCTAAGTCAACCTTTCCAGCCATGTATAGGTCAACTTAAGAAATTTGTGCGGTCTACGTTCATAGGCCTAGGTATTCAAACCTAAACAATATTTTCGGGTCACCGTAATGTTGAAAATCTGGTCAATTGGTGACTTGCTTATACTTTTGCGTGTGTTTTAACCTGCAATGACCTATTAGAAAAACCCTGCAAGTTTTCACGAAAGAAATGCTTTACCTTAATTGGCTTAGGTAACTTTATTTTGCACGTCTATATAAGATCATATAGCCATCCCATGTGGTCTAGTGGTTAGATCGGCGCTTTCACACCGCGCGCTCGGGTTCGATTCCCGGCAGGGAAGTAACATCTTTTTATTAAACTTGCATATAAAAAAACCCAGTCACTTTCAGATCTATACACTAGTGCTCAACATTTTAAAACTGTACAAATGGTCATTTTATCATCACCATTTCTTGGACGCAGCTCTGCCCGGCTTTTCGGTGATGCGGTCTGAATTAATCAACGTTTTAAAAAGTGTTTTGAACTAAAAGTATTATAAAAGGTTTCTCCTCGGCCATAACAATGAAAGATAATAAAATGTGTCGGCCATCTAAGGTGATTACTCGCTATTATAGTTTACTTGTAACGCGTGATGATTTTATTCTGCAAAGCGTGACTTGTTGTTCCCGGGTACTATAGTAAAGAGCGTTTCTAGAGGGACTATGTATGGCACACCTACCAATAGAGTCTAGTAGAAGTATCTGGATGATGAACGAAATGATGGTAGTTTATACCCTGGTATTGGATATGCATTGTGGACGGTCTATGCTTTCTATTAGCAATCCCCTGTGGTTCGAGGTGATTACTGCTATGTTATAATTGTACGTTGTATAATTCCTATCAGTCTATTGTGCCTATGGTTATTACAAATAAAGGAATACGGGGCGACCCATCAACAGATTTAGCCAATAAGTTAATCACTTCCTTGTTGTATGGGATTGTAAACAAAGAAGTTCATGACGCACTTCACAGGCGCACATGCATTTTATAGAATTCTATCTTAGGAACTTTATTTGAAAAGGTAAGGTGTAAACTACTTAGAGAAAGAAACAAATTAAAAAAAAACTAAGTACAAATTATTTTTTTACTTCGTGTTATATTTCGGGATTTGGTAAATTATTTGAAAAAAAGGCAACAAAGATAGTATTAAAAAGTACAAATCATTTCTGAGTTTGGATTTAGGCTATTATGGGCTTTTGGAAATTACTTTCGAGAAATTACTTTGGAAAATGGAAACAAAGATGTATTAAAAAATTAAAATTATTAACAACTATTACTCCTTGAAAGTTTGTTGTGGCACTTTTACAACGCAAAAAATATCTTCTTGGTCCGTCACATTATTTTTCAAGTAGACAAAATATGAATGTGACTCATATGACTCAATACTACGGTGTTAATAAAAGTATATTATCTTGTTCAATTGTAGATGTAGATCAGTGATGCAGTGTTTATGTCCTAAATAGTATTATTTAATTTAAATAAATTATAATGTGCCTGGATGGTCAAATGCTCATTACAACATGCATACAAAACACACTAATTCTAACACACCACACACAACCACACACACACAAAATTCTACATGTGAACACACACACACCACCAAAAACACACACCCACACACATTCTAACCACTATGATAGTACCAGCAAGTAGATTTTTATGATTATGTTTAATTATAATGCATCCAATATTATGTTCTTATTATATACCGGCATGCAATTGTTAATTGTACCATGCAGTATTATTTGTAAGTTTTATAAATATAGTACCTTGCTGTACTGTTCGTTTGTTAATAATTTCTCCACCTTTGGTTTTGGCCAAAAAAAAATATTTTTATTAGTTTCACTGCCTAAATAAATCTTGGATTGCGTACTTTTCCTGTATTCTGTTTATTCGTGTAATTTTATTCTGTATTTGTATTGTTCTTGGTATTATTTTCTACACAATACTATTTTTCTGATACTCAACTCTCTCTCTCTCACAAGATACTTCCAATAGTACTGGGGGTTCATTCTCTAATCTTTACATCTTCCTCTACATTTCCCTTTTCACTTTTATGCTTACTCTACAACTCCGAAGTTACCTTTAACCCACGTCTCCATGATGATGACTACTATGCTACACTGATGGAATTCTTCACTGATAAACCACATGAAGCATACCAACTTAAATTCCTTATGTATTAATCCACTCTATATGACCCATATCTTCTGAAACTTGTGACCATCCATCTATTCAAATTCAATCGAAGTCTCTAAAACATGAATGTCAATATTATACAGAAGATAGCTTCAATAACATAACAAACTCATTCAGCGATTCATTTTCGATTTTTCACTTAAACTGCCGTAGCATTACTAAACATTATAATGAAATTTCCGATTACTTGAACCAGCTAAATCACACATTCTCTATTCTCGCCTTCTCAGAAACATGCCTTACAAACACCAAATGCCCACCTCACTTTGATGGCTATAGTTATATCCCAGGCCCACTTACGGGTAGGGGAAGGGGTGTATGCATGTATATTAATAATCATTTTCTCATCAAGTACTTGATATTAACCTGGTCCTGAGTCTGATAAATTATTTATTGAATTAACCCAATATTTCAAACGGCACAAACCTAAAAACCATTGGTGTTGGTGTAAATTTATAGGCTTTACATTGAATATCCCATTCACCAATTCAAGAGAAAACTATCAAACAACCTTTCACCCGAACTCAATAGGAAGCACAAGATGTCGTTCTGGGGTGAAATTTTTATATACACATTTAAAAATGAATATTCAACTAGTCCACCTGTTAATGATTTTATCAAACACACACTCTCAAAACTCATACCATTTTTACAATAAACGTCCAACCAGAAGAACTCATCACACAAGCCACAATAATTGAACAAGTTATCACCAATTATCAACTGCAACTAATTCCAACTACAGGGTATTTTTGTCACCTGAAATACAGACCACTTCACCTATATTATACATTACCCTATCAAATAAATATCCTACTACAAATACAATCTACAAACGTGATTATAGAGAAAACACAATATTACGTTCACTTTAGTCGCCATCTTTGCTCGGAAACATGGGAAAAACCGTTATCAACAAACAGAACCAAATAAGTCGTAATACAAAAACCTTTATGCTACTTACTCGAACTATTATGATGAGTCCTTCCAATCATAAGAAGAAAAAAATTGTTAGAAACAACAGCTGTAAACAACCCTGGATGACAAATGGGATTGCTAGCATCGATGCAGCGTAAAATAATCTTCTAAAGGCGTACCTCAAGAAAACAACTGATGCCAGCCAAAAAACAAAATACAAACAATGACAAAAAATAAAGAATCACACACACTATACGTATAGCAAAAGCAGACCACATAATATTGAACAGTTAAATAAACTCAAACATAACTTAATATCGACACTCAATACTCTAAAAATAGCTGACATGAATAACACTGCAAACAGCATCTCTTATGACATGACTTTAATCATAAATAACTTGCCTTTAAATTTTAATAAATATTCATGACAAGAGACCAAATTCATAATTATGATACTAGACAAGCTGGTCAATTTCACCTTACTTACCAAAAACTACTAAGGAAAAACATGAATATTCAGTACCACGGTGCAAAAACTTGGAATGAACTTCCCAAATTGACAACTAGAATTTCGCGGTTTCTCGGCTTTCGCGGTTGCGGCGGGTTGGTTGTTAGGTTCCGTGCGGAACCTTATTAGACGTGACCGTACATTAGTAAACTTTGTCCACCTTAGGCATTCCTGTCTGACTACCGACCACAGGGCCCTTTGCAACTATACAGGGGCCCCTTTTACTAGCTGCTCCAAAGTAGTCAATGTCTTTCGTCATTTCCGAACTACCAAGCCACTTCACAACCGTCTGGAAGCCCTTCCCAGTGCCACAGCGCGTCCTTCCAAAACTAACCCAGATCCCCCTTCTCATCTACCAAGGTAGCCCTTCCAAAAACTACATAGTCCTCCTGTCAATAACACCATGGGGCCCAAAAAACATTTCTACATTACCTTACCACACCCTATCCCTTTTCTGTCTCTATGGCCACTTCGCCCTCAGTCTGCAATGATCTTGTACAATTTCTGCTCGGGCATGTGCAATTTACTCTTCGTACCCCATATCACGTGCAAGTTTCTTTTGATAAAGTATATTTCGTGATGCGTGGCGGGTGCGGGGAATGTAGTGCAACTTTGCCCTTATCGATGCATAGTATTTATTGTATATGATTGATCAAACTTTTCTTGTACATATTAGTAG
>JAMKCH010021105.1:0-37927 GCA_023653785.1 Ophioderma brevispina
TCCTTCATGCTAACAGGTCAACGGCTTGGTCAGGTCTATGAAAGCAATGTAGAGTGGCTTTTGTTGTTCTCTGCACTTCTCCTGTAGTGGGCGTATGGAGAGATCATATCGATCGTAGATTTGCCAGCACGAAATCCGCACTGAGACTCAGGATACACCCTTTCAGCCAGGACTTGAAACGCATCAACGCAACACGGCAAAAACTTTGCGACAATACTAAGGAGGGAAATACCCATGTATGTTGCAATCACTTCTTTCACCTTGTCTTGTAGAGGGGATGATTTGAGTCGTGCATGTCCTGTGGTACAGGCTCGCGCTCCTTCCTCCCAGCATTGACGGAGAACTTCATGTAGTGGGTGAAGCAGAGGTTTTCAGCATTTGATCAAGTCTGGTGGTATTCATCATTCCCCGGGGCTTTTCGGATGATAGGGACTGTTGCGGGCCATGTCAATTCATCACTGTAGGTTACAGCATTTAGGGCAGCCATGGTAGGACGACTCTGATCTTGCAAGGGGGGGGGGGGGGTTTGAGCGTCCCCACCCTCGACCTGAAAATCATTTCTGAGGAGTAGAGCTCAGAAATTGTGTTCACACACGCGAACTCGTCTGCAGTTGACCGTTGTGTCGTTTGATGACTTCACACCAACCTGGATGGAATCTGGGCGAGTGGTGTGGACCATGAGATGAGCCTAAACCGAAAGCAATCCCTTTATCTACCCATCATACATAGCTCCGATGTTGCCCGTTGCAGAAGCAGATGTATTTCTTCGCTCAGCTCAAGCCAGTATTCATTGGCAACACTGACTTGCACTTCCGCTGAAATTCACTTCTAGCTGCTTGAAGGCCACCTCAGGTTGTGTGTTGAAGGTGAACTCTTATACTCACTGAACGCTGCTCTTTTGGCTTCAATGACTGGAGTTAGTAAGCCATGACTTGGCCTTCAAACATCGTTGTTCTGCTGGATTTCCTTCAAAGATACAGAATGCTGAGCTCTGACATTGTCTCACGAAGATGAGTCAATTTTTCTGTTGCAGTATCACCTGATGGACCAGCCAAACCCATGGATGCATTGATGGAAACAGAAATGCGCACTTGTCCGCTTGATGCATCGTGATGGTATGATGCGTGGTTTACCAGCTTGTTTAGAACGGTGATCATCTTTGGTTGCAGTCGAATTCTTACAGCAGGCCAAGGCATGATCTGTATCACAGTCTGCACTATTGTAAGACCTACTGACGGATTTGATGGCATTGATGAAAGTTCGCCTTGTGATGTCGGGGGCAAGTTGATGCCAGTGCTGGGAGCGTGGTGACGCCAGGATACTTTGTGCTGAGGTTTGGTCGTGAAAAAGGTGTGGTCACACAGATTATAGTAGGCCAAGTTCAGAAGACGTTGTCCATTGTCATTGGTCTTACCGACACCAAAGTGTCCTAGGCAAGATGGCCAGGACTCGTGGTCAGACACTCTCGCATTGAAATCACCCAGGAGGAGGTGTTCATCACTTGGGATACCCTTGATTACAGCTTCACGGTTGTCATAGCATTCATCCTGGCTTCAGAAGTGGAGGTCAGGGTTGGAGCATAAACACTGATGTGGGAGACTGGGCCATCGCTGGTGTGAAGGCGAAGTGTCAGAAGGCGTTCTGATCCACCGTTACCAGGCTACACTGAACTCAGTAAGGAGTTAATAACTGCAAAACCAACGCCCATTCACGAGGCTCTTCTGCTGATTTCCCTTGCCAAAATGAATGTGTAGTCCTTTTCCTTGAGTGGTACCCCGAAGATGCTAGCAACGTGTTCTAATGGTACACGGTGGCTATGGCGGACATTGAAGTCTGAGGAGTCACTTAATGATGGCTGTATTTGCGAGTAATCAGTTGATATCTTTGAGATTGTTCAACTTCAACCCGGGAGTCATGGTACGCAACATTCCACATCCAAGCTTGGAGGGGAGTTGTCTTCTTGGATTTCTTGATTGCCAGGTGCAGTAGTAGTTCAGTCAGCTTTTCATGAAGTCTCCACTATCCCCATCACCATATGAGGAAGAATTGCTGTGCGGGACAGCCCCAATTGGTGAGGTCAGCCAGCTTATTAAGGCGGGCGGTGGCTGTCCAGTGAGATGCGAAGATCTCTCCCACCGTCGGAACTAGCCCCTGGCGCTATGCTCTACGCGAAGACAAGAAAAGGAGAGGATAAAAAAACGGTGCGTAAAAGGATAAAGGAAAGAGAGGGTAGAAGCATGACAGAAAGCAAACCGCGGGCAGGAGTGTCATCGAAAGGGACGAAAGGGCCGGAAGGGAAATTGTAGGGAGATAAGCTATGGCCCATGAACATGAATCCACCTCCTCCACGCTGAGCAAAGCCAAAGGAACGTCGAGAAACGTACAAGTTTGGGGGCAAGGAAGACTTCGAAGGAGTGACCGAATGTGATGAGTAGAGAGCAGTCCAGTAGCATAAGGGGACTCCAACTCCAGGATGTATCCTCAGGGTTGTCTCCCAAGCCTTTCCTGCAATCAGGTGGGTCTACAAGGCAGCCATATACTTAAAGTAGGGAACAACTGGCTGTTGAACCTGGTGGTTTCTTCAGCCCAATTGATGATATGTTAACAGCATGTAGGTTATTAATGGCTATACCACGCGCCTAACCTATAAGGATATATAAAGGGAAAAGGCTGGTACAGCATTTGGTCCAGTTGCCAAACCAAAACGGAGTATGGCGATACACCTGTCCACAAACCACGACATTTCGTGGAGTATGTCCACCGCAGGTCAAGTATTGTTGGTATCAGGGAATATGAAACATTCCAGGGGGCACAGTGCCTTGATCCTACCTAACTGATGTTAAATCAAATAACCTAGCAACTGAAATGCTGAGAAGAAATAAGGGGAAATAAAAGGAGGACGGACAAAAAAAGAGCTATATTGGAGTGTTAGAGGTCGCTCAAAATCCTCACTTGGAATAGCCACAAATACAGCCCACCACCATGTACACCTTCTAAAGGTACCTATTATATTAATCACATATGAACAAATTAATTATTTACATTACACAGATCGAACCAGGGGCCTAAGGTTACCAAATCTAAACCGTATCCACTCACTTACATGACCTTACGGATAAGAAAATGCTAAAAATTAAATATAGATATATGAATTTCTATCAAAATTAATTTTTGCAAATATATTTAAACGATAAATATAATACAAAAAGGAAAATTTTTTTTTTTTTTTTTTTTAAAGCTATTTTAAAAATGATAGGCAAAAAAAAATAAGAGTTTGCATTTTTAAATGACGTTAATTCTTACGAGTTATTCAAACATTATTTTTAAGTATAAACAATTTTCAAGGTTCGTATTATTACATAAAAACAGTAGTTAGGTTACAAAAAGAATCGTAAATTATTACGGAAAAGATAATAACAGTCAGCGTATAAATCATAACTTTTTTCCCAAATGGTGTAGTATTATTTTAAGCCACTGTTTATTTACATTTTTCTGCCTTTCTAAATTGGAATTTTATGTTAGGTATAGGTAATAAAGGTGAAGGATTATTTGAATCCTTGGGTTTACAGTAATTTGAAGGTAGAGTCTGGTAAATTAGGAGCATTTTTAACCGTGTGGTTTAAAAGGAGCGGGAAATGTCAATTGACAATTTACATTCAATGATTTGGCACCAAAAAAGGGTTTTTCGCAGCCGGCGGAAAAAAAAAACCTGAGGGGGTCACCCCCCTTCGGTAGACGAGGGTTGTAAGGCTTATTATAAACAACCTTAATTCTTGTTTTCAGTGTCAAATGCTTCCAAGAACGAATTATATGATTCTAAAAACATAATAATAGTCAGGGGACTGGACCTCTGATTTTTGGGGTCTAGCTGCACCAATCAAATGTACTAGAAGTGAAGAATTTTATTTTAGTTTCGAACCGTCGAGATATATATTGTTTTTGGATAATTAAAAAACGTATAAAAAATGAGGGCCAAACGATTCAATATTACCCGCTTTTATATGATTCAGTGTAGTCCCAAGGGTCAACCAAAAGGTGTATACTAGAACTATTATGACCTAAGGTGATCACTAAAATGACCTTTCCCTCCCATCTGTTACTCAACATAAAAACTCCTTGTCTAAATGTAATAGAGACATAAGTATGGCATCTATCATTTCACTAAACAGCTTGACGACGTGAAAAGTGTTACCTAAAAAGTGTGGCTGAACACACACACACACCCAAGAAGTACGCACGCAAACACACACCAACACAAACACACGAAATGATATGGGTTCTTCACGATTGCACGGACGAAACCTTAAAATCATTTCAAAAGGATCAGCATCAAACATTTCGTTCCGGAACTTGTACTTTTACATCATATTATACCTTGATTTCTACGTAAATAATGTTTTATCTTGATAAGATAATGAAAAAAGGCATTGGAAAAATTATTGCACCAAAGGACTATCGAAGTCATCAGCGCCAATTGTTTAAATGGTAATGTTCTAAATGTATATGATATTTTATAAATTGGAACTAAATAAGGTATTTGCACAATTTATAGTACAAGAAACACTGACAATTTAAAGATAACCAAAAGTCAAACACAGTTTACATTTCAACACGCGGTTTCCATGGAACTAACTGGATAACAAGGTACAAAAATCAGGCTTAGTGAATAAATGTATAGGTTGGTGTCTTCACATCTCCAAACTAGTGGCCGCGAAAGGCCAATTGCCTGTATTTACACCATCAAATTCCTAAACATAAAAACAGTAATTTAAGACAAACATCACGCAAACTATATACGCACATAAAATTCACAATCCACAATAAAACAATTAAACCACTTAAAAATACCACATACAAGAGCCCCCAAATATCAAAACAATAATAAGAAATCGCCTGAAATATTTCAGCACACATAGTGTCTCACTCTCTATGACAACCCAAACCTCACATAAAAACGAACACTACACACACACACACACACGCACACAAACACACACACACACACACACACCCACACACACAAAAAAACACATCACACCGCGCGTGTAGACAGACACACATACACATCAAACATAAATGCAACAAATCTCCACAGCACAACACAACACCCCAACAAGTCAGGATTAACAGCTTAAGAAACACATGCAAGCACTCGTGAAAAAGGGCCAATAGGACTACTCAAAGGGTAATTGAGAACCAAAAAAACATTTAAAAGTAATAAAATAAATAAATACAAAATGATGACACAAGTTCATTAATGAGAAGTAAAAAGGAACAATTAAATTGCACTAAATATTGCTACACAGTACAATCAAATTATGTTATAAAAGTCTGCATAGTTGGTACGGGCGATTTTAAAAATCTAGTTGTCCCTGAAACGAGGCAGAGATATGCACTAGAATTACGTAAATTATAACTGTGACATTCATTTCGTTAGGTGGTAAAAGATGATCAGTCTTGACATTTTGATCGAGCCATTTGGCAAACTTTAAACAATGTGTTCTCTCTATCTTCCAAAATATGTCAAGCTCACAAAACGAACAGAATAAGAAAGAATACTTATGGCCTCATAATATAGTTACACAGGCCCTTTTTGAATTCTTTCAATGCGTCTAGCATGCTTTTTGGTAATACTAGGATGCCAAACCACATCACCAGTATTTTCGAGGACAGGTCTGAGGTAACCTTTGTACACGACAATAATTCATTTTGCTCACAGCCAAACTTTTTAGTGAACGTAACTGAAAAGGAGCTGTTGGCTTTAGAGGCATATCATCAATTTGTGGTTCCCATTTAAGATCATTTGGAGAGAGCAAAACCAGGGGACTTTAGCATTTTCAAAAATACGGTCTAGAAGTTTATAACTATGTGGAGTGGGCATTAAGTGGAGGGTATATTTATGCATGAGCGTTCCCAGACCATTCCATTGGGGCGTGTTGCTGTGGTAAAAGGGGAGATGGAAGGCAAGGACAATAGTCGCGGCTACAGGAACTCGGACAACAGGAGATAAACGTGAAACTAATGTGCGTGCAAGAGTCAACTGAATTGAGTGCCATATTCTTCACCCTTGTAGGCGGACTGTGAAGGTCCGGAGGACTTTTTATCCTGCACACGGCAAAATGCCATTTCCCTGGAGATGGCCAGCGACCGTCTGTCTGCGCACGTTAGTATTAAAAAAGCATGTGCGCCTGGCCGGATTAGAACTTGTACTACTGGGCACGACGATCTGGCAAATGACATCTTCAAGCAGTGTTGGGATAGCCCGTGAGCTGTCCCCGTTACCGTGCATCCCCCAGGACATCGACATGACCATGGTTGCATCCTATATGGTCTAGTACACCAGAAACTGATGGACCTTTTAAAAAATTGGGAATAGCACCATGACGTCATTTTGATGACGTCATCAATTTTGGAGACAAAATATGTAAAATTTTCAATATTTATTCTGCATATTCGGATAGCCAGATAATATATTTGTTATTTATCCTCACCTCATTCGCAATATTATTTCGTTTCATTTTATAGCAGTTTGAAATAGATTCCCCATTGATTATGTACAAAAACAAAAACTTTAACGGCGATTTCTAAATTTTGATTTACTTGTTTTTGGGCATGAAAAAAAAAGTAGCAATTTCTCTGACAAAACATACTTGCAACCATTAACCCATCTTGTTCACTTTTTTTTATATGCATTAGGATGTACTGAGCAAGAAGATGAATGTTTTTATTTCCAAAATAGTTATGTTGTAGAGCATATATGGACGAAAAAATGATGACGTCATCAAGATTGGCCTTGGGGTAAAAAAAATAGACCCTCATTTTTTTTACCTTATTATGTTAGCTGACCTTGCCATCTTTAATTTCAAAGCATATTTGAACTTATTCCCACTTTATCGGATGAGTAATAAGCCAAAACTGATCTACTTTTTACATTGAGCCTATGTAAAATCCCCAATTTTAAATGCCATTTTCTTAAAATTGTGTTTCCATTGACTATGAGTTTTAGAAGGGCAGGACACAGGGTGGTTACCCTCGAGAAATTGAGAATTTGTTATAATGGCACCCGATTGTTCTGATTTTGATACCAGTGAATAGCTATGATCCTCTTCGTTCCAGTGAAACCAAATAAGATTAAAAATAAGTACCAACCATACCTTAGTGTGCGTAAAAATACGTCAATAAAGTATCAGTCGAGCAGAGCCAAAATTGGCATTTCAACAGAAATTTTCGAAAATCCCTTTTTTGCGACTTCTTAAAAGGCTGTAGGAATTGTCGGATTTTTCATGCGGATTTTCAGCACTAAAACCTGATAATGATGACAATTGACTCGTTCTTACAGAAAATAGACTTTTAGAGCCACACTGGCATAATATTTATAAAAAATGTTTGTACCAAAATATATTTGGGGGGGCAACCACACCCTCTTACTTCGACTTTGACGGCATACCTAAACAAGGTGACGGTGCGACGTCTTGCCTTTGTTTTCGCTATAATAACCAGAAAGGACGAGGGGGGAAGAAAATGATTACTAGAAGCTTTTAACGAAAGCTTCTAGCATTTCAGCGCATTAGATTCACTAGGGGAGGACGAGGGTTAAACTTTTATTAACCAAACCTATCCATCGAGGTTGTTCCATCTATACAACATTTGAACAAGTAACCCCCAATGGTGGTAAGATTGAAATCATTGCTATATGGCTTTCTATTCATATCATAAAGGTACCAACATATACGTCCACAACGACATAACAATCCCAAGAAACACCAAAAATTTCCCCGATTATTCAATGAAGATAGACCAAGTTTCAATTGAGCAAATGTACAAACAAGAGGTTTTTTGACACGTGTTTTGCTTTATATGAAAGGAAAGGCATTCTGATATAAAAGAGGTTTCATGCGTATATCGTTTAGATTTTTCGTAAGAACAAAAAGTTGGAGGTAACTTTGATTTGATTTACCCATATGTAGACAACAGACAGAAAAAAGGTAGAAGGTTGTATATCTGGCAAAAGATCTCTCTGAAAACTTTAATGCAAGCAAAATAAACTTTGCACCATTTCGAGA
The DNA here is from genome assembly GCA_023653785.1 of Ophioderma brevispina. NCBI lineage: Eukaryota > Metazoa > Echinodermata > Ophiuroidea > Amphilepidida > Ophiodermatidae > Ophioderma > Ophioderma brevispina. The sequence continues at coordinate 8,064 of JAMKCH010021105.1, forward strand.
TGAGGATCTCAAACTATCTTTTAGCCACAGATCTCAATCAGTATATTGTTTCAGTGATATCCTATGGGCAGGAGGGACTTGGAAAACAGCAGAAAATAGAGAATATTAGAGAATTAATGCTAATAATTAATCCCCGACCTAATGAAGTGCTCACGACGTCGCTAAAACTGCTTCAACATGAGATGAATCTCAGCTTCAACACAAACAAAGTAAGTCCAGAACACCAGGGAAGATTAAGGAACGAAGCCCGAGGTAGAATCACCGGTTAGGAGCAGGAGGAACCTGAAGTTCACGGAGAAAGAAAGAAAACCAGCGATTGACATGTACGGATCAGCAACCAAATTCGGTTTTATTAAAGAAGAAACTTGGGGTATTGGTAACAACGACGACCTGGTACAATTTTCACAAAGCATCAACCCATGTTTCAAGAATAACGATATATTGGTTTCCGTTTAAGATTTGATTATAAAATGAGATTTTGACCCATCGACTACAAGCGGTGCTATGCATTATTTTGAGAGCAGATCACAATATGACAGGATCAATTCATTCCGTAGAAGTTATTAATTGCAAAGGCGACACATCGTCGATTGTCTAGTGGTAAGTTAGCTATGGTCATAATAATATTTGTCGGGGTTCCAAATCAACTAACATTCTTTTAACTATTTAAAGTCCAAAAAGATGGGTGCCTCAGTGCTCTTTTAGGTTTGTAAGGGAAATGTCAGCGTGCCGCCGTTGCTCGTGTTTAAATGGCTTTCCAAGATTCCAAGATTTGAATTGTACCAGTATGTCAAAGAAGTCTACTTCTAAATTATAAATGCCAGATGGGTTGTCAATTCTGATAAGGCCTTGTATGGCTCCAATAGTCGGAGGTGGAAGCAAATGCTGAAAAACTATCCGACCACTTTGTTTGATAAAAGAAACTGCGAGTCCCTTTTAAGTGACCAGCGCTAAATGCACTGAATTAAACGCGAACTTGAGATAAGACCAAGATATCATTGACGTATAAAAACATTTACATTGGGATGGGTATTTCCGACTCTCGTTAAAAGACTATTCATTCGGTTATGAGTCAACAATATGGAATGTATCAAATTTAACATAGCATTCATCAATGCGGCCCACATGGATGAAATCTAGTTAGATTTTACGTTTGATGAAAAACAGAAACGAAAAACATTCAAGACCAATTCCCTCATTCATTATCATGATGGTAAATAAGTGCCGCTTGTCTGGATCTTCATCAGATTCATTCACTTCATTTTTTGTACTGATTTTCAGAATATCTAAAAGCTGGGCCGGGGCAAGTTCATCCTCGGTCCACGGAGGTTCAATTTGTCAATCAATCAAAATCAAGCCGTGGCATATATTAGCTTCAGAAAAAGTCACCAATGTAGCATTTTTTTTTCAAACTCCCCAACTTGCAATGTGGTACACTATATCATATCAACAATTAACAGGATCAATGTTGTCCGTTCATGCAACATTTCTTCCCATCATACGCATATAGACGCAGAGGTCATTCAGACACAAAAGGGTAATCTGCCATAGCGCAACTTTAAACTCATTCATCAAACAAATAATTCAGACACATCATTAAGATTCTTATTCTGCTACTACATTGTGAACCTGGGTTACGTTGAAGCGTCATTTTGGTGTACGTTGCCAATACCCCTGAAAGCACTATATAACATCTTCGTGAATGACCCAGAGAAGTCAGTGCGGTAATTTGGTGGGAATTCATTGGTGAGGTGATAAATGGCAACCAGCCTTTTCCTATTTCTCGGTCTTTGTAAGGGTTGTCTTACCAGCAAATCATAGAAGTGAAACATCAAGTGAAGAATATGCAAAAGCTGACATACTGACTCTAATCTTTCTGAAACTGCTGATCATCACGACTGTGACTTGATTGATGGTCAATGCTGAACCTCTGATTACCGAGGAGGACGTTGTCCTGTTCATCCTTGAATATATGTGGAAAATGAGGTCAACAATGACAGTGAGCATTAATATGAATTCGGATGAAGATAAGCCCAAGTGTACTGCTCAACCAATCCGATAACGGCATGAGAATGAATTAATGATTATAATCCCTAACGGTCCCTAGCTGACTATAAATAACACTTTTGAAAAAGTTACGGAGCGGACCCCTACCCTGTGGAAAATTGGCTCTAGATCTAACTAGAATAATAACACTACCTCCCTTCTTTGTGGTGATAATCGATTCTTTTCTTGTGACGTTAGGGAGATCGATGGATTTGCATGTTTCGTTGCCCTTTTTTTCCTAAATGATTAAAACAAAACATCTATATCTACACAGTTGGGTTAAAAGTGTAATGTGATACATTATCTATTGTAAAAATTTGAACCATTAGTGTAATCCTGTGTGTGAGGGATAGTTTACTTTAAGAAAACAAAAAAAAAATGGGAAAAGCTTAAACTGGAGGGTAACATAACAGAATAACCCATGATTTGTATACAGATGGTCTGGGAGTCAGCATAAGGACGCTATAATTCAAGAAACCTTGACAAATGAACGTTTGTGTTTTTTCTGTCTTTACCTTCTCCAAAAGTAGAGCCTCAAATCCCCTTGATGCACAAGCTTTGTCACATTATTGGAAACACTTCAAATCATTTCCAACATGCTAGACTATCAGCTGCTTTATTCTAAGAGCATCAGTAATATGCATGGACGGCTATTAAAGGATCTGTCAAAACAATTCTCTCTAAATGAATAACCCGGACCATACCACTTTTCATGGTGATAGGGTGAAAGCTCGCAATATCATGAGTCAAGGGGGGGGGGCGTTGGTGGTTGGTACAAAACTATTGGATATTCTTTATGTGGAAACATGAAAATAAGATCAGACTAACCCTGCCTTTCATATAAAGCAAAAATGGCAGCAAACAAAACAAACGCTGTTGTAATATTTTTAGGCTAAAATTGCAACTCGACGTATTTTAAGTGAATAAGGGCAAAATGTGGATTGTCTTAGGGTTTATGACGTCAACGGGTGTATGACTAGCTAGACATTGACTAAATTTACTACCATTGGGTATGATTTTGTTGGCATTAATACTCCCGATGGTTAGACCTATTACAGAAAAAAAAGACACCTCAGACGGTGATTTTAACCTTCGTCTTTACCGGGGGGGGGGGGGGGGGGGTTACCACGTAAAACTTTCTTCCGGTGCAATTATTTTTCTAAAATGCCAAATGTTTTCAAAAAAGCTTCCAGGTAATTGTTTTCTCCATCCTTTCTGCATCATTTTATCGAAACAATGTGAAAGTAGCCCTTGCCGCGGGGTTAAGGTATGCGCCAATGTCCAAGGGAGGGGTGGTGGTGTACCCAAGATGTTGAATTTATGCTACATGTTTGCAAAATATTCTTCACAGTATGGCGCTAAAATATATGTTTATTGTAAAATTTACAATTGCCATCAAGAACTGAAAACCGCAGCAATCCGATTTATCCTAACTTTATTAGCGCAAAATTGGATTTTTCTGTGGGAAAAATTACAATTGGCCACTCGCGACTTGTGACGTCATTGGACGCTATAGTAGATGATATGTTGGTACTTTCGTAAAAGCTTTCTAGTAATCCATTCCCTCATCCGTTCTGGTTATTTAGCGAAAACAAATGCGGAGGTAGCACCTTCGCCGGGGCTAGGGTATGCCGTTGAGAGTCGAGGGTAAGAGGTGGTCGATGCATAAAAGTTAATTTTGGTACATTTTTTATAAATACTATGCAAATTATAGCGCTAAAAGTCTATGTTTTGTAAGAACTAGTCAATTGTCATAATTTAGTGCTGACAACCGTATGAAAATCGGACATTCCTACCGGTTTGACGTAAAACAGGGATTCTCGAAAATGTTCCGTGGAAAATGCTAATTTTGCGGGCTCGCGGACTTTATGAAGGCATGTGGACGACACAACTAGGTTGTTGGGACTATTTGTACTTATTTTGGTTTCATGGAAAGAAGAGGATCATAGCTATTCACTGGTATAAAATCATTAATCATCGGGTGCATTATAACACACAATTCTCGAGGGGGTAACCACCCTGTGTCTTGCCCTAAAAACTCATTGTCAATGAAATCACAATTTAAGAAATGGCATTTTAATTGGGGATTTTACATAGGGCTAAATGTAAAAAGGATAGGTTGGCTATTACTCATCTATGAAATAGGTTAAAGGTTCAAATATGCTTTGAAATTAAAGATGGCAAGGTCAGCTAACATATTAAGGTACAAACAAATATTTCGAATTGTGTTTACCCCCAAAGCCCAATCTTGATGACGTCATCATTTTTCGTCCATATGCCTACAAAAATCTATTTTGGAAATAAAACATTCATATTCTTTCTCAGTACATCCTAATGCATATAAATAATTAAAAAGATGGTTAAATGGGTGCAGAGTAATTTTTGTCAGAAAATAGCTACTTTTTCATGCCCAAAAAACAAGTAACATCAGAATTAGAAATTCGCCGTTAAAAGTTTTTGTTTTGTACATAGGTCAATGGGTAAATATATTAAAACTGAATAAATAAATGGGGGGGTGAAAAACGAAATAATATTTGCGAAGAAGTGAAGTATAATAACCAATAATTATCGGGGCTATCCGAATGTGCAAGAATAAGTAATTTGAAAATTACATATTTTGCTCCAAAATTTGATCCGTCATCAAATGACTCATCGGCTATGCATCCCAATTTTTTTTAAGGTACAACTCATTTTTTCTGGTTTACTAGACCATATCGGATACAACTCCCTGGGTCATGTCCTGAGGATCCTGGGGGGGATGCACGGTAACGGGGGACAGCTCACGGGCTATTAGAGGATCGATAGATATTATCTAAAGGGTGTGTTAGGTAAATCAAATCAAAAGCAAAACTTTATTTCATATCACATACAAAATGTCATACAGAATTATCCTAAAATACCAACATTTAGACATAAAAGATGAGATGATAAGGAACGGAGGTAAACACAGGCCAATAAGGCCAGAATGGGCTCACGCCCCCCTACTTATGCTAATTAACACATTAAAAGTACAAACAAAACCCATAAAGACAAGCAAGGACTACGTAGACGCAGCGCACCCAACAAATCTCAATTCTATTTATAAATCAAGCATTTCATAAAGGGTTTAATTGATTTGGAATATTGAATACGGTTCCAAAGTTAAAGACTAGCAGTATATATTCCAAGAAGATCATAAGTGTGTTGATGGTATTTGTAAGCACAATCTGATATAATCCTTAAATTCAGGACAGACGCACAAACACAGACAAGCCTTAATTCTCTATCTAGCAATCAATAAGTTTTCTTTTCAATTGATTTCTGAAGTTTTTTTTGATTTTGAATATTTTTAAGTTGAATTCAGGAGTTCCAGAATGAGGACCCGTAGTCCTAATTTTTTTTTGTCGGAAAGGGTCTTTTTTTTTTTGTTTTTAGCTATGGTGTAATCTTGGGCGTTCCTTGTGTGATGTCTGTATTTTTAGCTATGGTGTAATCTTTGGCGTTCCTTGTGTGATAGTCTTGATTTTCTCTATGGTGGTAATCTTGGGCCGTTCCTTGTTTGATAGTCTTGTATTTTAGCTATTGTGAATCTTGGGCGTTCCTTGTGTGATAGTCCTTGTAATTTTTAGCTTTGTTGGAACTTGGCGTTCCTTGTGGTGATATCCCTTTTAGTTTAGCTATTGGGTAATCTTGGCGTTCCTTGTGTGATAGGTCTTGTTTTTTAGCTATGGTGTAATCTTTGGCGTTCCTTGTGTGATAGTCCTGTATTTTTTAGGTCTATTGTGTAATCTTTGGGGCGTTCCTTTTGTGATAGTCTTGTTTTTAGCTAGGTGTAATCTTGGGCGTGTTCCCCTTGTGGGACCGTCCATGTATGGTTAGCTATGGTGTAATCTTGGGCGTTCCTTGTGTGATTGTCTTGTGTATTTTATCTATTGGTAATCTTGTGCTGTCCCCTGTGTGATAGTCTTGTATTTTAGCTATTTATGTAAATCTTGGGCGTTCTTGTGTGCTAGTCTTGTATTTTAGTTATGGTGTAATCTTGGGCGTTTCTTGTGATAGTCTGTTTTTTAGCTATGGTGTTATCTTGGGCGTTCCTTGTGTGATTGTCTTGTATTTTATTTTGGTGTTATCTTGGGCGTTCCTTGTGTGATTGTCTTGTATTTTAGCTATGGTGGTAATCTTGGCGTTCCTTGTGTGATAGTCTTGTTTTTGCTATGGGTAATCTTGGCGTTCCTTGTGTGAGTATCTTTTAATTTTACCGTGCTTCATCAAATGTTTCCGGTAAGTTCGTTCCATAAAAGTTTTATAAACATACCCAAGGTTAAGCTTAAATGTGTCAAACATTTAAGGTTGTAGACTGCTAGAAATGGTTCTTAGTGCCCTTTTGGAGTTCTAAATCTTGTTTAATGATCTTAGAAGTATTACACCAGATTAATATACCATAATTTATAGACGGCAATATAAAATAGAATACAACGAATACAATACCTTTTCTGGCACTAAATGTCTCAGTTTGTTTAAAACTCCAATATTGCGAGAAATTGTTTTGGATATAGTATCAATGTGATATTTCCAAATAAAGGTTTTCGTCAGTGAAAAGTACCAGAAATTTTGTTGTTCTGACCTTTTCTAGGGATACACCATCAAGGACGATATCAAATTTTTGAGGAGAGGTACCATCATATTTTACAATACACTTTGTATCTTTAATATGCAGATTTACTGATACATGCCTGTTGAGTGTTGTTAACATTATTATGTGAACCATGTTTTTGTCAATTATTTTTTTACTATACTTGGGTATTCCTTGCGGTGTCCCTAATACCATGTAGTTAGTTTTCTTAGTATTTACAGATAAATTGTTAGCTTTAAACCAATTACACACTTCACGAAGCTCATTATTTACAAACATATTTCAGAGAAAATGTCTGGATGAGAGTACAAAATAGTAGTGTCATCAGCGAATAAGATAATATCAAGAGCTGAAGTAGTTTCGGTTATGTCATTGACAAAGTATAAACAACAATGGGGTAAAAGTGATCCTTGTGGAACACCGCTTTTAATAATATGTGAACTTGAACAAATTGACTGAAAAGACACGTATTGTTTTCTGTTGTGCAAATAACTTTTAAACCAGTCAAGTACGATTCCCCTAAACCCATAATGTTCTAAATTATAAAGTAATATATTGTGGTCAATTGTATCAAAAGCCTTTGACAGATCTAGAAATATTCCAATTTTATTTTCATTCTTTCCACTGCATTGTATACTTTATAGCTCCATTATCGCCATGTAAGTAGAATGATTTGGGCGGAATCCGAATTGTTTTTGTTTTAGTATTTGATTTTTTTTCGGTGTAGTGCACACTTCTATTGAAAACTAATCTTTCAAGAATTTTGGAACGGCTTGGGGTTTCACACCAATAAATACTTGTCCCATTCGTTCCTGTACAAAATGGGCGAGATGAAAACGTCATTTTCTCCTCAATAGAACATCTCAGACCTGAAAGCTAACATTCTGCTTGAAGATCACAATATCTCCTACCCGATCAATCATGAAATTAGGGTAGTTATCCCAACAATTTTCGAGCGTCTGGATCATGAAGACTAGCATGCACCCTGGATCCTGGAGGTCAGAGCACTTTTTCAGTCAGGTTATCCCTGTAAGAATACGGTCAAAATTGGTTTGTCGGATCAAAATAAAGTATCAATGTCAACCTTTTTTTGATATTCCTACCGATTTTATACTTAATATTGATAGCAACCATGATTTGCAACCCAGATCTCGCCATTTCTCTCAGTTTTTAGGGTATACTTAGGAAAGGGTCCGCAAAAAAAAACACCATCATTTGCAGCAGGGACTGGACTTATCTCTGTTCCCCCTGTTATTTACTGGTGTGAATCTTTGGCAATACAGATACTGGACGGTAATTAGAAAATATATCAGGATCACCTTTCTTATAGATAAGAACTACTTTAGCTATTATCTGGTACAAATCCAGTAAATAAACAGAGATTAAAAATCTTGCAGAGAGGCTTAATAGCTATTTCATTTACTGTTCTTTTAAGAATAAAGTTTCCAATATCATAATGTCCGTGGCTTTTGCTTTGATCAAATTTGTTAATAATCTTTACGATTTCTTCTTCAACTATTGGGTAACATGAAAATACTACTAAGCAAGGTTTCTTTGAGATAATCAAAATAATTTTTCCCAGAGATGAATTTTAGAAGCAAGACGAGAACCAATATTTACAAAGAATTTGTTAAATTCGTTCGAAATATCTTGATGAACCGTTATTGTTTCGCCCGAATCTAATTTAAATTTCCTAGGTCCGAAAGGTGCCCTTCACTTTCCTAGCGGATAGCATCTGAACGGTATATTTTACATATACGATTTATATTAGTTTTTGAAATTTTTGACTATATACTTAGTTCGCCAGGTAGACAAGGATGTATATTATTAATCTTTCCCTGGAGATGGCCAGCGTACGTTAGTGTTGAAAAAAACATGCACGCTTGGCCAGATTCGAACCGGCGACCTTCGTATTACTAGCACGACGCTCTTGCCAACTGAGATATCAAGCCTGGGTTGGTAGAGGAGCGATAGATATTATTCTATAGGTGTTAGGTCCGAAAGGTGTCCTTCGCAAGAGCGTCGGCTTTGAACACACCTCACATTCATTTCCATCTGATTGCGAATGTTATGACCTCAACGCATGACTTCAAGCACGGAATACATCTCTTCGTTTACGATAAAATAAATCTTGACATTCTACTGTGTGCTCAATTAACTTTTAAAAGAAAAGATAATGGGACAAAAGTAGCAAAAAGTCATGAAAGAAACGGTTTTGGGGGGGGGGGGCAAGGGCTGACCTAATTTGTGCAGAACCCGCAGGTTTATTGTCTTTAAAACACTATTTCTATTCAATTTACCTTGTTTTTAGAAGGAAGTCAATGGTATTCAGCGACCTACATTTTGAAAAATCATAAACGAGGTAAGGTATGTTAACAATCTGATTCTGGTCCCTAAGGCCAAGCCTTTTACTGATCTCAATGTTCATAATTGGAATGCTCGTTCAAATAAGACAATTTATTACATTGTTGGACCATGTTATCGAGCATGATGTTGATATCATGTTTATAAATGAAACCTGGCTTGCCGAGAATGACCCAGTTGTCATAGGTGAATAGGCCCCATGTCACTTGGGAAAATGCAGAAGATAGCGAAAAATTTGCGAATACGCGAAAATTACTGTAAAATTGCTCAAAATTTCACAAAATTGCCAGATCAGTGTTGTGCAATTTTGGGCAGTTTTGAAGGATTTTCGAAGAGTTTGCCTTACTTTCCGCTTTTTCCCCAGTGACATGGGGCCTGTGAATGTACCCCCACCAGGCTATGAATTCGTCAACCAACCCCGTGGTAATAATGATGAACATTTTGGTATTGGTGTTTTATTTAAAAAAATAATTTAACTGCTTTTCCCTAATGGTTTTGAAACATCGACTTTTGAATATATTTGTGTCACTGACAAAAAACAAGTCATTTCATTTCATATTTCATTTCATATTTATTCAGTACTCGCATACCAAAATACAGAAAGACAGCAAACAGATATAAAAATAAACATACATACAAAAATTGATCAATTGCACGATTTACCAGATATAAAAGCGGAATTTTTGGGGATATGGAGTAAACATCAAAAGAGTACCAAGGAAAGCCCAAAAAGCCTAAAAAATAGTGAAGCTTATTTCCATTGGGGTCCTTTAAGAAAAAGAGAAGTGGAGGAAACCAAACAGAACAGGCAACAGATCCAATAAATATATAAATATAACACCCAAACCCCAAATATTGCACAAAACGCTGAAACAAAAGAAAAGCCGGCCTAATTAATACTTGATGACTGAACTCCGCTCTGCTATTATGGCCTGCTCCATCAGATGGTTTTTGATGGCCTTTCTAAACTGGGCCAGATTGGTAATCTGCTTGATGGAATTTGGTAATGAATTCCAGTGTTTGATGCCACTGTAGAAAAAGGTGTGATTAACATTACCATAATTTCTGGGAACAACAAAATTATATAGGTTATCCCTGGTACCATAGTTATTCAAAGATTTTGTACGTCTAAAATTGGAATTTAGGTAACCCGGGGCCTTTTCATGGAATATTTTGAAAACCTGATTCAATTTCATTTGGATCACCCTGTCAGGCACAGACAACATACCAATTTTGTTCCGCTCTACCTGATCTATGTGTGTGCGAGGGCCCAAATCCAAAATGAACCGCACAATTTTATTTTGCATGGTTTGAAGTCTGTTCTTAAGGTGTTGTGTGAGAGCATGAAGAACATGTATAATCGTAATGACACATAATAAGAGCATTGCAAAGTGTCTTACGGGTGGATAAGTTGAAACTACTGCTTGTCTATACAGCACCTCAACCTTGCACCAGCCTTTTTTGATGATATCTTGGGCAATTGACTCACCATTCAGTGTTCATCAAGGGTGACTCCCAAATATTTAGCAACCTTGGAGGACTTTATTGTTTGACCACCACAGGAAACTGAAAAAGAATTCACCTTATTGAGTCTTTTCTTTGTACCAAATAACATACACTCGGTCTTTCCTAGATGTAAGGTCTGTTCAATTGTTGCGGTGTATCGACCCACTCCCTCTGCTACCAATGGCCTTCTTACTTCCCAGTTCTTGAATGAGTTTGAGCAATTTCTTGATGACATTTTGTACTACTCCTGGACAATTGGTCATTCTCGGTGACTTAATGTTCATGTTGATAATCCATATAAAATGGGATTCTAAACGTTTCTTATCCACTTTGTCTATGTATGGCTTTTGCCAACATGTCCATGGATCCACATATGGTCACACCCTTGATCTAGTGATAACTCGACTTGATAATGATATATTGTTCATAACTGTCTGGTCCATCCTATGTGTTATTCGGATCATTACATTGTCATGTGCTCTGTTCGATGTGTTATACCACCTCCTATGAAGGTTGTAGAAACTTCGCGTGATTTTCGTAATCTTGACATTCATCAATTTCAATACTCTCCTCAGTGATCGTCTTTGTGCAGTCCCTTTTGATTGTGATGATCCTGATACACTCTGTGATTATTATGAGGCAATTAAATCATCTGTTCTAGATGAACTTTGCCCTATTGTCACTAAGGAGCATACCATCAGGACTCGCCTTCCTTGGTGTAATTAGTAAGATCCACCTGGAGAGGCGGGTTCGGAGGCGTCTTAAGCGTAGATGGCGCAAATCGCGTTCTGCTGTACACTACAATTCGCTTAAAGACAAACTCAGTAAACTCATTGTTGATGCTAAACGTGACTTTTTTACTGACAAATTTCATAACACTTAAAAGTCTTCTGAATTCATCTTCAAAGGCTTCGCCCAGTGCTAACTCTGACGCTGATCTTGTCAATGATTTTCTGACATTCTTTGTTGATAAGGTTGAAAAGATTAGGTATAATATGACATGACTGTCAATGCTGAATCTCTCCAGGCAGATAGGATTTGCAAATGCTATATTCCAGCTTTTAAAGCACTCTATGAGTCTGTAGTTGCTGAAATATTTGGCCAAATGTCCAACAAGGATTGCACTATGGACACACTTCCTTCCTGGATCATTAACAGAACTTGAAATGTCTATTACCTAGCATCACCAGGATAGTAAATCGTTGACAGGCATATTCCCACACACTTTTAACATTCTAATCATTATCCTCTGTATTAAGAAGATATCCTTGGGTGGGTACTTACGAGCTATAGCCAGTTCCAATATCAATTCCACTCGCCACTGATTTAGAAGCATCATCACTTCGGGTAATTACAGCATGTTTTGGCGATCATGATCTTTGGTTAGCCCATTGCAATATTCACAATACAAAATCCTCACCATTCCGCTGAGACAGCTTTTCTCCGGTTTAGAAATTACATCCTTCGATCCTTGGATGCTAATAAGGCTGTCTTGCTAGTATTGCTTGCCTTGTATGTCTCCCTTCGATAACATTGCCGTGATATTTTGATTAAGGCGTGAAACAGGTCTTGGTATCAACAGATACTACTCTTGCCTGGCATATCTCTCACTGACCGAAATACCCGAATGATGGTATAACCATGAAATATGCTCCATGAGCATATTTTCAACTACTCTAGTTCCTCATGGCTCCTTGTAGGCCCGCAGGGTTCATTATGTACACTCATCCAGTCGGTGACATTATTAGGTTATCATGATGTTAACTTTCCCTCGTATGCTGATTGAGACCAGCTTTTCTGTGAGTTTAATCCAAAGATTCCAGGTGATTGAGCATGCTCTTCAAAATGGTCAGCTGTATATCAGAAATAAACACTTGGATGTCAAATAACATCTTGCAGATGAATCAAGAAAAGACAGAAGTTATTGCCTTTGCCACACCCTGTGTTTTGAAAAAATTGCCTCCAATACTGTTAGATCTGGGTGACACCTCTGTTCCTGCATCTGTGTGTGTAAAGAACCTTGGAGTTATGTTTGATTCCACCATGAGTATGGCCAATCAGATTGGAGCTATCTGTAAGAGTGTGAATTAGCATATTCGTAATTTATGGCGTATTCGTAGGTTTATCACTTTTGATGCTTGCAACCATGCTGTACGATCTTTGGTCTTGTCCCGCATTGACTATGCCAATTCATTACTATATGGTGCCAATGAAATAGATCTCAAAAGGCACCAACGATTGCAACATAAAGCTGCGCGCTTGGTGTTCGCACGCGGTCGTGACCAGAGTTCGTCATAACTTTTGATCACTCTTCATTGGTTTCCTGTTAAGGAACGTATCAGATACAAAATTCTTCTTTATGTGTATAAGTCTCTTCACGGACAGGCTCCATCATACCTCTAACGGATGGTCTACATTTGTAAAAATGTGTCGGATAGTACATTCGAATGGAACAAGACGAAGGCTACGGTCTTCTTCTGGTGTTAAACGGCTTGTTAATTATTCCCCGTACCAAGCGTGAATTTGGTGACATATCATTTAACGTAATTGTTCCTAGGCTGTGGAACAAGCTTTCTAGAGGCACTTTCTACCAGTGTCTTTAAACGCCTATTTCCTGGTGTTTAAAATTTTGTTAACCTTGGTTTTTGTTAATTTTCATTATTTTGCTGTATGTTATGTTGTATATTAATTTTGTATTTTAAATATTTGTTATAGGGCGCTGTGTTCTCTGTAGAGCGCTATTAAAATGCATTTTATTATTATTATATTGTCCTTTACGTCACGAATAGATAATAGAAGTCAATACGGGGAGGTGATAAAACCTTAAATCTTTTCAACCGTGTGAGCAGTAACAATGGACCTGTATTCCATGATGATAAGAAAAAGATCCGAAGTGTGTTTCTACATACTGGGTTGATTGTTGAATATCATTAGCTCCTTTGTTCGCTTGAGTTTAAGTAAACATATTGGTCACTAACATTCTAGAAATACATGACATTTTATTAATTATTCTAAATAATGAGCACTCTTTTTATATGGGGATAAAGTTTAACCTTTTACATCGTTAACATCATGTTTTATTTAGTGAAGGAAGTAAGTTATCCTCCAGTTTGTATCACAGAAAGCTGGTTAAATCACAAACGTACCTAGGTTCTAAAAATATAATATTTCCACTGAATTGGTCAGTCAATACAATAGTAGCCGCTTTTATGCCATAGTTCAGTATTTCATACGTATTTGAACTGATTCATTGTGACTGAGTGATTAATGCATAATGTGCTATTTTTTTAACTACGGAGGTCAGTTAACTCCGGGAGTTAACTGCAGTTAATGTGTCTTTGGATTATCACCCCTCTGATTGATAATGGATTTTGGGCATAATGTTTATTATATAGCATCGTTTTGGGTGGAATAATTATTATTTGGTTGTGTATACATGCTAATTTGGAAACAGTTTTGATAAAAGAAGACTTTAGGCTGGTTTTCATTAAGATCACTTGAGGTTCTTTCCGAAAATCTATAGGTGAGATGTGACTTTTTGTTCACAGATCTTAAATTCAAGCTACGTAGAAAACATATTACACCGCTCTACCTAATTTCACTGTTAAGTGGACCGCTAAAAGATAGTACTATTTTGGTGGGTAATCTTCGTGTAAACTTACACGGAATTCGCAGTGAATGAAAATCTTCGATCAAATGTCCAAGGATTAAAAAACATTGTACAGCTAAAGAGGGTCTTTACTCTAGTCTAACTCATGAATATCTTACACCAAGGATACGTCATATTTTACGGTACAAATGGTAAAAACATTAAGAAAAAAACAAAACAAAACAAAATCACATTTTGCAACCCAGATATCCGAGGTCACCTCACTTTTAAGAATTGCCATCCGGAAAAACATTGGAAGCGCAGGGGGAATCTGCTGAACATAAAACACTAACAGAAGCTCTGTAAATTCGGGTTGAGCTGAAAACTGAACTAAGGACTTTTATCAGATAGCGTCCCTATTACGAATCATTAAGCAGAGTCTCGGCGATGACGCTATGACATGTTTTCTAATGGACAAGCCTTTTGAAAAATGTGAATGGCGCCGCCATCGCAACTTTTCGATGGACCCGAGTCATATAGGGTGGCCAAACCTATTGCGGGACCTATTGGTCTGTATTTCAAAAAGATGTTTAAAAATCGTTCAACTAAACAATCGTTTGTGAAGTAGTGAGGTGGATAAGAAACAATTCGTTAAAATTATGATTTTTTTTTCAAAGTAGTATAGATGTTAGCGCACAACGTTATTTCTATTATCTTTGTGTATAATGATTAAATTGTATGCTTTTACCGTAGTTCAAAATATTATCCCTATCTACCTCACTTACTTCAGAGATAAACGTTTGTTTACCTAAACAGTTGTTAAACACTTTTTTGGAATATGGGCAATTGTCTTTTAGCATTACCCCAAGGGGAAAATCATATTTTCGGTTTTCCTAAAAAATCATTGAAACATAGGGGCGATTTCAACCAGCGGTTTCTCGCAGGCTTCACTTGGTTAATTGTGATTCAAAGCGGTTTCTATTGTGAACAATGAAACATGAATTAACCGTTATGCATCGTCAGTCAACGGGAGGTAAGGGGGCTGGGTTTGGAAGTAGGCCCTTACAGTCATGAGGGAACCACAAAACCGATTCCGAAGTCGAAGTCATACTTACCTAAATCGATTGTTTGGAAATTTCCTGCCAATTATACACATGAGTTTTCATGTTTTGTTATTATCTTGCTTTGCTCATTCATTTGCAAATAATAATAATAATAATAATGAACGCAATTGTTCCCTGCTTCTTTTGACGCATCTGATTACAAATTGTTAGTTAAATCGGTCCAGCCGTTTGGGAAAGTAAAATGTTCGCTAAATCGGCCAGGCAGATTCAAAAAGAAGTTTACTCATTTTTGTCATGGTTTAGTAAAAATTCTATAAAGGAATTATCGTAAAGTAATATATCATTGAAAAGAGCAATTTCCGAAGATCTAAATTTAAAAAAGAATTTTTATATTTGCACATGCCAAACCCAAGTTGCACTCATTTGAATAAAATCACCCATTTTCCTGACTGCACACATCTGGGCAACTTGCATCAGTTTCTATTCACACCAAATCAATAAAGTATGTACAAGACAGATCCATTGGTTTTCAACTGTATTGTAAAAAATGAAAGTTTAGCTACTACACTCATACTCAAGAACCATAAATCAAACGATAATTAAATTCATCGATCTATATTCATCAAGCAATGTATAATATAACTATATTTTTCATCGCAAACTCTTTCTGCAATTATGTTTTTTTCAACAACTGCCAAAACATTTAATGAGGTGTTTCTTATAAAGAGAAGTCTACCCAAGAGGAAACAGTGCTAGAGCCTCACGAAATTAAACATTACATATCATTTGAAATTGTCAGAGTTTAAAATTTTGCTCTTGATTGATGGATTTTGAGTATGAAATAAAGTAAAACTTTCATTTGGACAATGAAAATTGTAAACCAACGGAGGCTTTCTTGTTCGCGCATTAAAAATTTGGTGTCTATAGAAACTAATGCAAGTTACCCAGATGTGTGCAGTCATGAAAATGGATGGTTTTATTCAAATTAGTATAACTGGGGTTTGGCATAGCAAATTCAAAAAATTCTTTTTTAATGTAGACAATCAGAATCTGCTCTTTCTAATGACATATTAGTTTACAATAAATTCGTTACAGATTTTTTACTAAACTACAACAAAATGAGTAAACTCCTTTTTGAATCATCAGCCTGTAGGACAGTGTGTGTGTGTTTAAAAATGTGGTATACCACATTTTGAGACGTTTTTGTTCACAGCATCGAAAGGAAACATTTCCTGGGCCTACAATTTTTCTGGGGTAATGAAAAAAAGAACTTTCTTCAAATACCAAAATCCCAATTTTGGTGGAGTAAAGGGGGGGGGGCCGAGGTTGTCGATCGGGTAAACCCACCAAAACGTGTTAATTTTTAAGAGACACGAGGAGATTTCCGGAAAGTACGCCCTCATTTTTTTTTGAAATATAAGCCGGACACACCGTCTTTACGTAATAAAAAGATGATTTAGTATTAACCGTCGTGCACAACAGAAAATTAAAGCGTACTTCTCTATGGAGGCCTATTGGGACAACATACAAGTTCAAAACGTAGTTTTTGGTTTCCCTTTCTCAAGTAAACTTCGAAACCTTCTCGGTAGGTGGCCCACAGCCTACCAAGTGCAAATTTGTAGGGGTTTTTAAATTTTGTATCCTCAGAAAATGTCCTCGTTATGCTTTAAATATCTAGAAGAGTGTGCATCTAATTGTTAATTGTTATGATTCATGATTAATGTTAAATGAAACACTTTCCAGGAATGCAGTACCCTGGGGCAGTGACCTCTAAGGAATATTTCAATTCATATTTCACAGCAATTACATGTAAAGTCTTCTAGATATTTTGAAAATAGAGTACCAAAGTAGGAGGCAACAACGATGGTAGTCATTATGTTTTGGGCGTGGAGTTGGTATCATGGTTCACACTGTCCCTGTGGATAATGAAAAACTTAAAAAAAATGTTGTCTCCGATGCTAAAACAGTAGGTTCCCCATCCCTAAATCATATTTATATCTAAATCGATTGTTTGGACGATTACTGCCAAATTACACATATGAGTTTTATCGTCAATTATTTTGTTTATATTGCATTGGGCGTATTTTTACTTTGCTTTGTTTACTTAGTTTTTTTTTCTCATTCATATTCTATGTCCTGTAAAAGAGTACTTTATCAAATGCCTACTCATATTACAAATGCATGATCCACAAAATGATATGAATTCAAACGAGTCCCCAGTGGCGGCAGCACCAGACTTCTTTTTCTGGGGGGGGGGGGGTAAAGTGAACGTTTTGGGAGGGGCAAAAGTAGTGAAATTTGGTCGGGGGCGCAAAACCCCATATTTTCAAATTTGTAACAAATTTTGGCCCCAAATTGCTAATTTTTTTCAAAATTTGGTGATTTTTTGGACCAAAATTGCCAGCGCTGCGAGTCTCTGTTTTGGTACTTTGCTGTAACCCAGTTCTAGGTCCTTGCTCTGCTTTTGTTGGTTTGCTGATGATGTTTCCCTTTTCAGGCGGTAGTGTTTGTGTGCGGTTGTCTTCATAAGACCTTGACTACCACGCCATGAAAACTAATGCCGGATATGAAACGTCAGGAAACTAGTTATCGGGACACCACCATTATGACAATGACACCAAACAAAACCTACCAGAGCATCGCTTCTTTTGAGCCCAGAAGAAAGATAAATAGAATTATCTACATTGACTTGTGAACAGTTAGAAACTTGATATAGGAACTTTGACTAGAGTACTCGACAGGATCGGAAGTGTACACCACTACCAATAAGTTCCCGTGATACCAGGTCAATTTCTTGTGTTACCCTGATATTGAAAGAAAATGGTTTGTTGTCTATAGGTGAGACACATGATTTCTGTGATATACAAGGATGAAGAAGCAGCAACTTTAATAACATAAAAAAAGCAGTCTGCGTGAACTTTATGAATACCTGGACGCATCTGCAAAGGAAAAGACAATCTTAGATCGCCGATTCTTGTACGCCATTCATTTCGGAGGATCTTGTTACTGGGTTGTAAGGTGGCGAATATTATAATTCGACTATTACCCGTTACAATCGCTCCATTTCGTCGATGTCAACTTAAAACATTACCACTTTCTAAGGAGAACTTTTTTCTGTGTTATCTTTCATAAACAGGTAATATTAAAACCGTACATATCGCGTCACATACGTGGGTGTTGTCTTGTGGCCAATCGAGCTTCTAAAGAATCATAAGATCAAGATGACATGGGAAGGAAGCATTATGTCACTGTCTGAAAGTATTTTGTATTTGGATTACAGCTCGTGATTCAAATGTGAATACAGTGTATATTTCGAAATACTGTAACTGGAGCTTTCACTTATTTGAATGAGAATATAAAATTGGACCGCAACAAACTTTTTGAGGTAGTTGCCATCCCTGGAATTGAATTCATTTGCCACTACTTTTCAGCTACTTGTCAACAGTGAGTGAGATGTTATTTAAAATGTTACCTTCATCCACAAATCTCGTTGCCAATGATTTGCAAACTTTGCTCATTTACGCAATAGCTTGTCTGTACACTGTTTGTCTGGCAGTGTCTTCGGTACAGTCCCTATCCGTAGACGTGACATCGACACCACAGCCAGCAACTGTCCACGAAGAAGATTCCGTCACTATCAGGTGTGTCGCTGATTATGTTGGTGTCGACAGCTCTATCAATTTCACCTGGTTTCACGATGACGTGGTTTTAGCGACCGGCAGACTGGTAAGGAATAGGGACAAGTATTTCGTTACTCTGGAGGGTGAAACTGCATCAATTCTACGCATCGCAGATATTAACAGAGATGACGGAGGTCCTTACACATGTGTTGCTGTTGATATAAAAACTGAACAAAGTGCCAGATCTTCGGTGGACATTACGGTATTGTATCCACCGGCGGCTCATTACCCCCAGTGCTTTGTCCGGAACGCTATTCTGCAAGATCTTACTGACATCCCAGAAGGTACCAGTCTTACCATGGTGTGCTCGTCCGATGTCGCCTCTCCGCTACCTACCATTGCCTGGTTCCGCTCCGATACAGAACCGACTGAGAACCGTGTCGGCGGAACTACTGTGTCTGGTAACAATTTTGTCCGCAATGAAATCACCGTAATTGTTACTAAAGATTTACAGGGGTCTATCTTTGAGTGTAAACTTTTGAGCACAGCTTTCCCTTCATTCTATCAGACATGCACGCTTGGACCTATATCTGTTTTATCAGACGGACCTACCATGAGTCAACCACGCCATACACCAATGGCACCGAACTTCTCAACTGAGCGTCTTCCAACTAAATTCACCACGGACGGTAACCATGTCGGTAAAAAGAGAGCAAAATATCCCGAACCTCCATCAACGACAACCGTAGCATCGCCGTGTTTGACAACGTTCTCATTTGCAGACAAAGCAATGATGCCAACAACAGTCATATTGGCTATACTTCTCTTAATGTCTGTGTTTGTGAACATCCTCCAAATGGCCAAAATATCGCAGCTTTCTAGTACAAAATCGAATCTGGTAAGTGACAGACGCGAAGCAATGCAAGAGAACAGTTACATGGCAATTAACCAAGAAACAAGGAAGCCTTCCACCTACGCAGAACTAAATATGCGTTCCATATAGAGGAAAGTGTAGGGGATTATTATGAGTACGACATGCCAGAACATTCTAAACCCTCTTATGAACACATGTCAAGGAATGAGACTGTCTCAAGCAGGTCTACAGCAGCATACGAAGATATGATTCATTCAAATAGACCAGTGTCGGCAACGTCACAAAGTCGGCCAACTAGTCAAAATCGACCTCTGAGTCGACGATTAGAAGTTCTCCTGCAAATCCTCTCTCAATTCAGTCTTCTTCACATATGCATACCTATGAGAGATCCATTAGTGTCATGAGCGGGCAGTAGGGGAATGGAAGTTTGGTGTAAGAACGTTCAAAATTGCGATACTTCATTTGGCTCCCAAAAACGGCAGTCGTTACATAATTATTTATTGCTGTCAGTCTTCTGAAGCATATCGTTTCAATATATTAAGCATTTAATTAATTAAGATAATACTGTGTCTGTTCAAGAGGGCAAATAGTGTAATGAATGACAATTGTGCCCGTGTTTCGGAGTAGCAGTCATCTTTGAGGTGGAAGTGATCTATGAACTATATATCCACCTGCTTTGCACCTGGACCACATTCTTTATGTTCAGGTGAGTGTATTGTTTGACTATGCATCCACCTGCTTTGTACCTGGACCACATTCTGTATGTTCAGGTGAGTGTATTATTTGACTATGCACCCACCTGCTTTGCACCTGGACCACATTCTATATGTTCAGTGAGTGTATTGTTTGACTATGCATCCACCTGTTTTGCACCTGGACCACATTCTATATGTTCAGTGAGTGTATTGTTTGACTATGCATTCACCTGCTTTGCACCTGGACCACATTCTATATGTTCAAGGGAGTGTATTGTTTGACACTCAAAGATGACTGATAATCCAGAACAATATCCATATCCAGAGCTTAAATCACTCACGATGGAGGAACCCCTCCCTAGAATGTTTCCACAAATCTCTATCTTTAGCCATTCTTGTCCAAAATGGACCAAGTTGTTTTGTCATTTCGTCTCTCCATCTGGTTTTTGGACGTCCTGGCTTTCTGGTCCATTCTCTGGGGGTCCACTCTGTCACTCTGATGGTCCACCTGTTATCCTGCATTCTAGCAACGTGGCCTGCCCATCTATGTTTGGCACTCCTAATGCAGTCGATAATATCAGTAACTCCTGTCTGTGATCGGATCCAGCAATTTCTCTTTTTATCTTGAAGTCTGATGCCAAGCATGATTCGCTACATCTTCCTCTGTGCAACTGCAAGCATCTCCATCGTGGTGTTATTCAAAGAATGTCTACATTTTGAGTAAGAATGCTCAATTCCATATTACGCATCTACTTTAATAATTATCCTTCTCTATAATATACACTTTTTTCAGAGCACTCCCAGCATAAATAATGTCTAGTTATGTAAACCTCCTTTCCTGATATACTTCAAATCAAGACAGATATAAGGACAAGCAGATGAAAATCGTAATCGTACCAACTGGTGCCCGACATTCGAGTGGTTATTTTTTGTTATCGGTGATATTGACGATAACTGCAACGGTTCCATAACATGTAGACTAGCTTAGAATATACTTTATAATGCGTCAGAAGTAACCTGATCAATCTGACACACTTTTTTCTGACACACTTATGAATTTGGAAACCTTCACGTAATACCGTGAAGGGTTCCGAATTTATAAGTGTGTGAGAAAAAAAGTGTGTCAGATGGGTCAGTTTCGGAAACCCCCTCAGAGAATAGCCTAATTCGGCAGCTAGCTGCAAAATCATATAGAGGAATAACACACGTGTTGTGCTATAGCTTTTGCATAACAGCGATCAGGAAAAATTCAGTATGGCCCAACAATTTGAATATCACCGTGACGTTTAATTCCCATTACTTTGTAAACAAATATAATTTTCTGACGACTTAATGGGTTATTTATATTAAAACTATGTGTATATATTTGATAATTGATCAATGAATGATCTAGCTGGTACTAGACATTCATAATTTATAGCTGGACTAGAGAATGATATGTTATCAATATAATCAATGTATGTAGTATGTAAGGATATACCTCTGCGACAAACGATTCTGGCTCGCTGGTCCGAAGGTAAAAAATCGGAAGGTTAGCTATTCCGAAAGTTCACTAATCAGAATCCGCTGTTCCGGCAGATCGCTACTACGAATTCAAAAATGTCAAAGTAAGGAACTTAAGTAAAACATTCAGGTTAACTTATAATAATTATTCGTAATAATGAACCCACCCTCGGGTATAAGAAACGGTTCGGAGTAGCTAACCACTCCGGAAGTGAATCGATTGGGAAGCGGGCTCCCATTCAAGCGGGCATTCAAGATCGTGGTAACAGAGTGGAAATGAACCTTGGGGTTTATCATTATTTTAAAAGTTGAAGAAAACAAAGTGATGTGAGATTAAATACCTCGAACAATACTATATGTCTGTAATATTATTTTCAAAAGTGAGCTAAGGGTGTTTTGGCATGCAATCAGCATGCAGACTGAAATGTTATTACCACTCTTCAAAACGGCTTGATTCATACTCCCTTCGCACCTACTCCACATCCGAAACAAAACCGGTGTTATAAACGAAATAGCTTATTTGTCATCTTGCGTGCAGTCGTCTTTGTTGTAACTAGCTTCTGAAGCCCTGTAGATTATTTGCTTACTGAGGTCATATCTCAAAAACTACTGAGAGGATATTAAAAACAGACAAACAAGGCTTGTATTGTTCAAAAGTTAACGTGGCTAGAAAGAAATGCTTTTTATTGGAACACACTATATCACATTCATTTTAAATATAAGTCGACATTATCAGATTTGAACATCACTGCGATTTTATAAAACAAACACTAAAATAAACAGGAAACAAAAAAAAAACAAATCGAGAAGCAATTTCTCAATTTGGTCGGTGCATGTCGGTGATGGTTGGTAAAATGCAAATGTTAAGGTTTTTTATTACAAACTGTTTTGTGAAATAGCTGTACACAATTATATTTGCTAATTCGTATTCAGTCGAATGCAAGGACTTCACTTAAAATTTGTCATAGCTGTTGCATATAGTAGAAACAGGGACCAGAAATTAGGCGAGGTTTTAAAAAGTATTTGTATGACTGATCACACACCCAGGACCGTACGCAGGATTTATTTAAGGGCAGGGGTGCGGGACTTCGAAAAAAACCTTTTTTGTGAAAGTGGACCCATCCTCTAACTAGCCCTTTGAAACCGCTGGTCACCAAAAACTTTCTAATTACCTTTAAAAAAAAGGGGCAAAAAGTGTGACCTATTGCCCTTTTTGTGGAAGTTTGGAGCGTGCACCCGCACCCTCCTTAAGTGCTCCCACTGCACATACACCTACCAAGTGTGTTTAGATCCAGGAGAAATGCTTAAAGGCTGACTCAGAGATTTCCAGAGGAGGGCGGCCTCAATTTTCAAACAAATCGTGTTTTTTGCATGTACATAATGCTTGTCCATATACTAATCACTGTGTGAAATAGCTAAGCTCAAAGAAATTCACATTTTTGTTATAAAATTCCGGATCTGGAAATTTTGTTACACACAGTATCCTATGGCACTGTTACACTATACATATGTTTACTGCGTCAAAACGAAAAATCCGATTTATCTCAAACTTTGGAATCGTGCATTTTAGGTGACTATCTTTAGTTCTAGTTCACTATTTTTAATTTATACATAAAAAAAGTTATATTTAGAAATCTCTTAGTCAGTCTGAGTCGACTACGTATCCCATCATTCTCTGCCATGATACCTTTATTATTGAAACAGGAAGAATGGGTTGAAGTTGTTACAGGCATAATACAAACCACACCGTGTTTTAAAAACGCCACAAGACAAATTTCCCACACCCACACATTAACACATGCAACAAGATTTCATAATGCTATACTGTACTCCCTTTCAAAAAATCCTCCACATCACAGAAGTATTATTCCGTAACATGTTATTGTATGTCTGCCGATGCATCTAGCCATTATCTTTCCATGGCGAGCATCTTCTGGATATAGTCCTCGCCACTTTGCATCATTAGTACAAAATATCCACACAAATGTGTTAGCAAGAGGAAGCGTTGCTTATATCTTCAATGTGCTGCAAATAATCATGCCCATCGGGTTAAGTAAAGCCGAGTTGTATTCCATTCTTTTGAACAGACAGGCGTTTTTATGTCTGTCCCACGGATTCTAATTGAAATACACGGCAGTCAAATGGAGCAAGGTCATTGCCCCCCCCCCCCCCCCCCAAAAATGATGATGGGTATGTCCATGTTTAAAAATAAATTAAGTGTTATCTTAATGGTGTAAAACCCATCTAATGGTAAGAATTAATTTTACACACTTTAAAAACAAGATTTGGAATGTTTCTGTCTGCAAAAAATACTATACATAAACATTTTCTCTTTCTTCCTCGAAAGCTATCACATGTTTGTTCAGTATGGGTACATTATGTTTTCATTTTCATTCAGTTTTGTTAAGTAACCAATCTTCATCTCTTATGGTTTAATTTAAAGCTCCAACAGGAACATCGTGAATTAGAGAACCGGAAGATGACTAGTCGTGATCAGCTACATTTTTTAGCTTGTCCTGCATGTCCTGGAAGATCTTGGAATCTTGAATACTTGTATCAAGTACTTGTATTTTTAAACAAGTTTGTGGCGGATGAAGGGCGAGGGGAAAGGTAGAGAGGTTATTCATGGTATATTATGGTGACTGCATTTGGCGCGGTTAAGCAGTGTCGTCTTTTATATTTGCACCCAATAAATAGCCCGAGATTCCACTTAATGGCGAATGGTTGTACTTCTCCAAAACGGCGTTTATTTTAAGGCGAATCCGCGGACGGACTGGGATATAGGAGCACAACAACGGGGCACTAATTGACATCAAAAAGACTCTGGGGATTGGCCGAAAACCTATTCCGAACATTGATTTTTTTCCAAAATGGACTTTATTTTGTCCATTTTTTCTATAACAGATTGAAAAAGTAAAGAATTGATTTGTGATTGACTTTAAAAAAAAATCTATTTGTGATTATGTTATGGTAAGGATTTGAGTGAAAATTTCAATTATTTTTTTTTTTCTGACAAAAAAACAAATTGAATGCGCCACTTGCTTTGTTCACACGACGCGTTTTGGTTGCACTTTACCCCATTCCCTAGTTGAAAATTAAGTGAATTAATGCGAATTTACTATCTGCCTGGACATGTGTTGAGTTTAAGGAAAGTGACAGTTCTGCTACTATAACAGACGGAAAGCTAAGTAATTTTGAAATTTGTCATTATATATGGTTTCATTTAATAATAAAACAACCCTTACTCCATCCACATCTAACGTACTACACATGGTAAACCATGACACGATGAATAACAAGAGGTTGTTTTCGTTAACATTGATTGCTTGTGGCATAAATAAGCTGCAATATACGCTCACTCCCAAGGCCATGGTTAGACCCGCTAGGTTACTTATGATAACAGAACGACCTTATGCATTCTGGGGTTCAGGACTCATACCTGACAGCAGAGTCCTTTTTTTTAAATTACAATCGGGCGTTGAGGTGGTTAAGAAACCTGTTGCCAGGGACTTGACTAGTGTATAAATAATGCGTTGCTAAGTATATGATAATTAGTGTTCAAGGGTGCTAGAAACTCTTGTGCTTTGATGGATAGGAAATTTGAAGTCCTCATTGCTAGCAAACTTTAGAAGCCAAGTTAATTTGACAATTTAAAATACTAAATTGATAATGTCTCAAATAATTTGATAATTAGCAAGTTGAAAACAGCCAATATATAGTACTAATACAAGCAACTGGAGAGGGACATGTTGTGGACCACACATTTTCACACTGCCAAATTCACTGCTTTCCTGGAAATGGTTTTCTGCTTAACAAAAAAAAAAAAAAAACACGCGCGCGCACGCGCGAACACACGCACACACACGCAGCACAAATTAAAGCCAAAACAAAACGAAAAAAAAACAGGTTTTCAGTGTAAATGTTGCAAATCAACATTAAAATTAGAAGAAAAAAAATCAATGCCAATTTGCTGGCCATCGTAGTTTTGTCCGACCCTGAGTAATTACTGTTGGTTATCTAACTTATGGGGTTTTGGTTAGTTTTAAGCAAAGAGTTAGGGTTAGAGGTTGGGTGGGTTAGGGTTAGTTTAGGTTAGGGTGCGAGTTTAGGGTAAGGGTTTAAGGGTTTATAAGTTTAGTTTTATGGTTGGGTTAGAGTTTAATGCGGGTTAGAAGTTAGAATTTGGATAGGGGTAGGGTTTAGGGGTCGAAGTTAGGTGTTAGGGTTAAAGGTTAGGGTAAGGGTTAGAGTTAGGGTATGGTTAGTTTCGGGTTAGCGGTTAGAGTTAAGGGATGAATTAGGGTTTTAGAGTTAGAGTTATAGGGGTAGGGTTAGAGTTTAGGGTTGTTAGGGTTAGAATTAGGGTTAGGGTGAGAATTTAGGGTTGGGTGAGGTTTAGGGTTAGGGTTAAGAGTTTAGGGTTAGGGTTAAAGTTAGGGGTTGAGTTTCGGGGTGTGTTAGTGTAGGGTTAGGTAGAGTTTAGGGTTGGTTAGAGTTTAGGGTGGGTTAAATTAAAGTTTAGGGTTCGAAGTTTAGGGGTAGGGTTTATGTTGAGGGTATAGGGTTAGAGTTTAGGGTAGGGTTTAGGTTAGAGTTAGGTTGGTTTAGGGTTTGTGGTTAGAGTTTAGGGTTAGGGTTAGTAGAGTTTAGGGTTGGTTAGGGTTAAGGGCGTAGGTTAAAGTTTAGGGTTAGGGGTTGAGTTAGGAGTTTAGGGTTAGGGTTATCGATCGGTTAGGGTTAGATTGAGGGTTAGGTTAAGGTTAAGGTTAGAGTTTAGGGTTAGAGTTAATAGGGTTAGAATTTGGATTAGGGTTAGGGTACCGCGGGGAGGGGAACGGACCCATAACTAACATATTGAAAGGGCCACGGGTTGTGTAAGCTGACGCTTTCAAACCAAGGGCATTTGGTTTGGTGACAGAGAAGGCGGCAAAAAAATAGGGGTCTTTGGGTGCGAGATTAGCCTAATGCACAAAAGAGGGGTTGGGGTTATTGTGTGATTAATTGCTAAATTTTGTTCGCCCAAAAGGGGGGGGGGGGGGGGGTCTTGTTGAAAATTAAGTTCAGCAAAATCTTCTAAGAGGTCACGAAAATAGAGGTTTCGTTTGCAAAAATGTTATTTTTTTTCAAAACCCTTGGGGATCTTGGGGTGTTAGTGGTAAACTTGAATGGTTAAAAGTAGGGGATGGGGAAGGTTCTTGAGAGTCTTGACATACGTTCAATTCCACGAAATGGGAGTGCCGGAGAAGGGGGGCTTTTGTTCAACACGATTATAGGCCTACTGAGCATGATATGGATTAAAATCACGAGGAACGCCAACTCCTCTCAACGTGCAATGAAGATAACGCTTCACTTTTCATTGCTCAGTGAAAACATAATCAAGCACTGTGCCTGTGGGTGTTGTCGAAAATTCTGCAACTGTGAATTGCTAGTCTTGCCTCATGATCATATTGAATGAATAAGCCTACAATGTCAATTAGATTTTCGCAAATCGCCAATTGGACTGGTTGCATATACTTGCCAAAGCCACATTAAATGGCGATTAAGGTCTACCTCATCAGACATCTTCCAACTTTCAAGTTTTACGATCAGCAGCTTGTGACAGCTAACAATTCAGTGGTGTCATTGACAACATGATTGCATGTGTACGTCGAGTGAATATAATTTATAACCGATGCCAACTCACACAAGACCAGGGGGGGGGGGACAGAATTATGACCCATGACCCCACAATACACAAGGTTTTCTGTTGTTCGATTGGACACCAAAATACAGTCACAATTTCAACAAATATAACAAATTTTATAATACCACATTCCCAGAAGATTAAATTATTGCCACCATTCGCAAAACAACAAAATTTTATCAAAAATTTTGGTTGACGCACTATATTTGAGGAAAAACACATATGCGTAGTCCTATTGTATATAGAAAGGTGGCGCATGAGGACTAGCGAGAGTAGGCCAGTTATATGGCTGCTTACATATTGCAAACAGCACGATGTGTAGGCATAATTATCACTTATCTGCAAATTATGCCCATGTTAAAACCTGTTACCCATACATACGCGCAGGACACCATCTGCAGATTCACGCATGCGTACACAACATACACAGACACACACACACCCCACCACAACCACCACACAATTAACATGGCCCAACACACACCACGCACACGCTTCCTTTTCCCTACCTCTTTCCCATCTCTTATTTGTTTCCTCCTACTTGTTTATATGCATAACATTATGAATAGAAGCCATTTGACTTTCTTACCACAATATTCTGATTTCAAGATCAAAATTGCAAAAAAAACAAAAGTTAAAAATGGACTTAATTTAGTCCATTAATGAAAAAAATCTATGTTGAAGTATCTCAGTGAATTCATCCCTACTATACAGCAAGCTAAGTACGAAAGTATCCTTACCAGTACGGCAAAGCACACTGCTAAGTGTGAATTCATCTTTACCAGTACACAAAGCAACACTGCCTAAGTGTGGAATCAATTCCTTACCAGTACAGCAAAGCACAAGTGCTAAGTATGAATTCATCCTTACCATTACAGCGCCCACTGCTAAGTTTGAATTCATACTTAGCAGTACAGCAAAGCACACGGCTAAGTATGAATTCAATCCTTACCAGCTCTTAACCACTACAATCAAATCAGAAGTATCTCAGTGAATTAATCCCTACTAGTACAGCAAAGCTAATTCTGAATTCATCCTTACATAAAAGCAAAGCACACTGCTAAGTGTTAATTCATCCTTACCAGTACAGCAAAGCACACTGCTAAGTATTGAATTCATCCTTAACCAGCTCTTTACGACTACAGCAATCAACTAAACATTGATTTTTTTCCAAAATGGACTTTATTTTGTCATTTTTTTCTACTAAACAGATTGAAGTAAAGAATTGAATTTGATTTAAAAAAAAACAATTGTGATTTATGTTTATGGTAAGGATTGCAGTTGAAAATTTTCATAATTTTTTTTTCTGACAAAAAAAAATTGAAGAGCCACTTGCTTTGTATCACGGACGGTTAGGGGCAATTTACGCCCCTTCCCCTAGTTGGAACAATAAGTGAAGTAATGGAATTTACTATCTGCCTGAAAATGTGTTGAGTTTAAGGAAGTGGACAGTGTTGATACTAAAAGAGGAAAGTAATTTTGAAATTTGTCATTTTACTGATGGTTTCATTTTAAAATAAAAAACCCTTACCTCCATCCACATGCTAACTTGTTACTACACATGGTCAAACCATGACACAGACTGAGACAAAGAGGTTGTTTAATCTGTACCCTTGAGTTGTGTGCATAACTAAGCTGCATTATACGCTCATCCCAAAAAAGAATGGGTTATGACTCGCTTGGTACTTATGATAACATGAAACTGACCTTATGCTTCTGGGTATTCATGACCTCATAACTGACAGCAGATCCTTTTTTTTTAAATTACTACTAGTGGATTGAGGTTATAGAACTGTGCCATGGACTTGAGACTAGTGTAATATAATGCGGTGCTAAGTATATGATAACTTAGTGTCAGGTTGCTAGAACCTCTGTGCTTTGATGGATAGGAAAATTTGAAAGTTCCTCAATTGCTAGCATAACTTAGAAGACCAAGTTTTAATTTGACAATAAAAATACTAAATTGATAAAGTATCAAATAATTTGATAATGCAGCAGTGAAAAAACAGCCACTATAATAGTACTACTAAAAGCAACGGAGAGGGGACTGTTGTGGACCACACTTTTTCACCACTGCCAAATCATCTTTCTTCCCCGGAAATGGATTTTTGCTTAACAAAAAAAAAAAAAAACACGCGCGCGCACGGCGCGCACACACGCCCACCACCGCCACGCACAAATAAACAAAACAAAACGCAAAAACAGTTTTCAGTAAAATGGTTGCAAATCACATAAAAATTAGAGAAAAAATCAATTGCCAATTTGCTGGCAATTAGTGTTACCCTGAGAATTACTGTTAGGGTTACTA
>JAMKCH010021106.1:0-23053 GCA_023653785.1 Ophioderma brevispina
AAGGGAACTAAGTCCAGAGCGGACCGCTTACTGGTAAGAGGAAAGTCGCCCTAGATTTGGGGGAAAGTCGCCTAGATCTTCTTTAGTGATCTTTCAGTGAAAAGTCACTAGCCAGGCCACGGCAGTGAAATGTCACCGAGCGGGGCCACGGCAGGTAGACTTTTCAAAAATGAACTAAGTCCAGAGCGGACGCTTCCTTGGTCAGCGGAAAGTCGCCCTAGATCGTTTGGTGAAGAAAAGTAACCTAGCAGGGCAACGGTATGTAGACTTTTCAAATGAACAATCCAGAGCGTAAAAGCTTCCTTAGTATTTACATGAAAGTGGCCGCTATAGACTAAGGAGTTGTGGTGTGGCTTGAAGCTTTCGGCCTGTTAAGGCTGGTTGGATGGCCGCAATGAAATCGACTGGAAATGGAGAATTGCCAAAAATTTGAAAGTGGGTAAAAGTTGGTTTTAGTGATATTAAGGTAGATATAAGGTGCAACATCATGACTGTTTTAGTTTGCTATGATGATGGCATTCGTTAGAGTGTCGAAAGCTCGAAAGAAATGCAATTTGGATGACTCTAGGGAAAGTTATTTTGTACTCATAACTTGTAACCTTTTGCAATAAGGACAATTTCCCAAAACAGGCAGGAATAAGTAAAACCCACTTGCATAAAGTGTCTTGCTTAATTAAATTTAAAGTTAAGAGGAAGAATGATAACTATTTTTTATCAAGAAAAACAAATGTCATTATTTATTATTCTATATATTTCCCTCTATTTAAGATGCCGGAAGGATATTGGGGCTAGCTGTGAGAATTCGACTCAGAGTAAGTCAGTTTTGTCATGATATGCAAATTAATATTTAATTAGAATTGCTAATTAGTCACCATAACTTGTCAGCGAATCTGAGATAAATGAGTTTGCATTAAAAGACATCAATATTTTGCTCTGCTTTTTTTTAAAGCAGTGAATTGACTGCAACTAAAATGGTTTGAAATCATTAAATAATTTATTACGAATGTAAAGCATCTAAACCTCTTTATCCTGGGGGTCTTTCTCCAACATTCCTTCTAGAGGGGGGAAGGATTATGAAAGTCCAGTGAAACCTATTCGCCTAACTTCTATGGTGTGCATATAACAGTAACCAACTATTAGTAAGTGCGCGCTGAGGAGTAAGGTCAGGAGCATGGCAGTGCGTCGAAACCCGGCGGGGGGAGGGGGGCGCAAGCCCCTCAAACAGAACCCTTGCCCACCCTTCAGCCCCCCAATGAATGACCTTTTGTACAGTGTCTATGGAGAAGGACCCAAATTTTGCCCCCTCACCAAAAGCTTGGCACCCATTTCAGACCCCCCCCCCCCCCCATTTGCAAAGGGTCTGGTTACGCCACTGGATCAGGGACCGTACGCAGGGCTAGGGGGTGCGGGGGGGACTATGAAAAAATTACTTTTTCTTG
Organism: Ophioderma brevispina; assembly: GCA_023653785.1. Lineage (NCBI taxonomy): Eukaryota > Metazoa > Echinodermata > Ophiuroidea > Amphilepidida > Ophiodermatidae > Ophioderma > Ophioderma brevispina. Next base: position 1,440 of record JAMKCH010021106.1, read on the forward strand.
TAAATTTTTTTTTTCCTAGATTTTTTTTATCCTTTTTGTCGAAATCAGTAAAAACGAGGACCTTCTGGCCTTTTGTTGGAATGAGGTGAGTGCGACCCGAACCACTTAAGTACGGCACCTCTGTCAGGAGTGTTTTCTGGTTTTTTAAATTGACATTTATTAAGGGGGGGGGGAGGTATGGGGTCTTAATATGATAAAATATTGTTCTAATCCAGAAAAGAGATAAGCAATGGCTAAATTGTGTAGCCGTAATCTACAAAAAGCTTTTTATTCGATCGAACAGACATTCGTTTCCCGAGATATGGCTGATCAAACGTCAAGTAGTGTACGCGAAATTGCCAAAAATGCATTCATCTCCCTATAATTTTATCATGTGAAAAAATTTCAAGGGGTTTGATATTACGATATTTTAAAAGATATTATTTATGAAACTCTTAACACACATTCAATTTGGGCTGGGACTAAGTTGAAAGTATATAAACTACTTATATTATCCTTTCCATAATTTAAAGTTATTAAATGTAACTGGGTAAGGATTTATGTAATTTTATTGTTTTCTCACCCTGCCGCTATTTAAGAAAATTATTTAAAAATTAATTACGACAATGGATGCACCTTATTTCGATGATTCTTTTCATTAATTAATTATGATAATCAAGTATAATAAAAATGACAATTTAAAAAATAATTCCATATTTCACATCAAAGCGCCCTCAATTTGTCTAATGTTTCGAGGCCCGATCAACTCCGTTCGTTAAAATACGCAAAAATCCAAAACGAGGGAGACCGAACGTAACTAGAAAACGCTAAATGCTATGAACAATTAATTTTGGCACACATATTAAGCCAATATAGCCGAGTGACAGAAGGCCGATTTTTTCAAAATTGTGTTCCAATTGCCCCCCCCAAATTACCGCATGAAATTATGCGATTGGTCGATTGCCGTTGCCATGGCAACTGTATTAAAATCCGGCTTCATGGATCACTGCGTATTTACCTCCTGCATATGTCCACCCAATTTTTTCGTCCCAGTAGGCATTTTTATTTATTTAGTTACTTGTTCTAGTGTTTTATTAGCCAATCAGGCCTTACGGGGTTACCATGGCAACCATATCAAAAATTTTTTCATGATTTTTAAAACGTTGTGACATGGCTACAATATGATATATAACCAGTATATACCACTATTTAGGAATTAAGAAAAATCTTTCAAAGTTCACTGCTTCAGACCCATAACCCGACCCCGCCCCCTTAACACAACGATCATAAACATTACTTTTCCAGATTTCTGCGCGAATAACCATTGTTTAAACGGGGGAATATGCTTGACTGGGACAAAGACAACATTACCTACTTGTGCTTGTGTGTAGTGCATGAATTTTCCTTGTGCATTCCGTAATGACAAATTCAAATTCCCTTCAGTTTTGTATGATATTTATCGAGGCGTTTATAATTTCAGTGTGGGAAAATGGATCGAAAGACAAGGACCATGGTGTCGAAAAATTTTATAATTTTAATACAAGTTAGAAATACAGTGGCAAAACCATTCACGTTAAACTGCTTTTTGAAAAAATAAAATAACGACGACCATGACGCAAACAACAACTTCCAACTGTGTTAATTTCTATCATTTCAACTAAAATCAAACACCCCCCATACCACCATTGTTGTCAACATGATCATCGTGATCTTCATCACCATTATCAAATAATTAATTTTCTTACCAATTTATGTACCTACTAGATGCACAAACGAATATTACGGAGCAACATGTGAACTTTCAGTCGCTAATCGTGAAGGTAAGCTCTCTGGTAGTGATATGCATATACATTGCAACATTTTGGATTAACTTTATTCAGAATGATAACAAAAGTAAAATAGCAAAGCAAATCGTATATGAGGGTTATTAAACAAGTGAAGAATATCGGGGAGGGTGTAACTTTTATTACCATGAAAGTTTAATCCAAGGATGAAAACCAATCGTTTCCTTATGGAAATTGAAAATGTGGTCCTTTACGTGTTATCTTATCTGATATTGAAGAGATATCTGGACCATGCGTCAGCCCTGAGGACTTGTTGGACAAAAGCGTTGGGACACCGTCGTAAAGACCATTCAATTTTGTCAAAATTGAGTAACCATTTGGGAGAGTGATACTTTGGTCTTTTTTTCTTTTTCGGCTGTGTTCGTCTGGACCCAGTATGAACTTGGGACTTTGTTGCATTCTTTATTTAAGGGTTTCCTGCTATACAAAACCATAATGTGCTTTGGTTTGCCTTTATCAATTTATTTACGATATAGCTATACCGTTTTTCGAGGACATCTTCGTTTTGGTGATCATAGTCAAGTTGTGAATCTTGTCTTGATATCCATGCTGATGCTGCTTTGTCTTATCTATTGTCGGTACCACTGCATATCCACCTCACGCAAGAAAGAACATTGGAAATAACTTCGATATAATTTGGCTTCTTGCAGGTACGTAACAACCCCTGTACTATTAGCATAAATTGTTGTGTTTTTTAGCATTGAGAGCAAGAGGCTTGTATCGATTCTAAATTTAATGCCTTTGGCAAAAGAAAATACCCCAAACAATTCAGCTGAAGCTCGTGACAAACCGAACCTCCCAATTTTGGAGCCAAAAGGGCAATCTTTATTTTAAGGCCTTAACAGTGGCGGCGCCACACCTCCTTTTTCTTGGGGGTCGGGGAAAGTGATTTAAAAAAAATAAATAAATCGGGGGAGGCACAAAGTAATCAAATATTTGGAGATTTTGTAACCAATTTGGTCATTTAGGCCCTGAAATCACTGAATTTTGCCAAAATCCCCTCCAAAAAAAATTTTTCCCTATCGGCCAGGGGCAAAAACTGGGGGGGGGGGGGGCAAGGCCTTAATATCCCAATCTCTCAATACCTATTTGATACACATCAAAAGTATATATTTTTAAAGTTATTTTCACCAGATGAAGAACTTCAGACACTTTTTAGGGTCAAATGGAGAAGTTTTTTACCTTTATTTACTTCTCTGGGAACACATCAATCTTAACATTTTGAAATACTAATTAACAACTAAATATTTTTTTCTTTCAGGGCGGAGGCGTATATATACCACCTTCAGGTGTTGTGGTGAATCCAACCTTTGCTGTGGGAGAAGATATATTATACTGACCACACACATTAAATGCTGAAATACGGTAGCTCTTAAAGACACTATTATAGACTTATTATGTCTAGCTAAAGAAAACATATGTCCAAATTTAGAAGGCAGATAAGATCTTCCTAATAACTCTTCGAGGGTAAACATTAGGAAGACAGAAAAGATCTTCTAATATTTAAACCCTTCGAGGGTTACCGTAGCTGAAGGACATTATTTAAATGGGAATCGCTGACGCATCTCTAACATTGAATATATAGTGCTGATTGTGTGCTGTATCGTCACGTGGAAACAATCATCTTATCCTTTAAATTATTTTGTTTTCATGTGAACGGGTTTTATTACTTAACTACTCAATTCGACTAACGTATCACCATTAGGAAATATGTAATAACGTCATCACTACGAGAGTAAGACCGTTACTGGGTATTTAAAGGTGCAACGAGAGATTTCACATAACAGGTGTCCTGAGGTGCAACGAGAGATTTCACATAACAGGTGTCCTGATTTTTGTACTATTTTAAAGCTTTCCATCAAAAATATCCCCATCTGAAAGGATTAAGCTGAGAAATGTTTCTTTGGTACAAAAACTATGAAATTTCTAATTTCGTATAGGAGCAAATACGAAATTCAGCCTATGTTTTATATTGAAATATAAGCAAATCAAAATCGCCTTTTTTTCCTCTCTTTTAAGATTTTTCTGTAGCCAAATATCAGGTAAGAAATCTATTGAGTGTCCTTAATCTATATGAAACTACTATTATGACACAATATTTGGGTGCATCAAAATCTCTCGTTGCACCTTTATGCTCAAGGTGCAACGAGAGATTTCACATAACAGGTGTCCCGAAAAAATGTGAAAATTCTGATTTTTGTACTATTTTAAAGCTTTCCATCAAAAATATCCCCATCTGAAAGGATTAAGCTGAGAAATGTTTCTTTGGTACAAAAACTATGAAATTTCTAATTTCGTATAGGAGCAAATACGAAATTCAGCCTATGTTTTATATTGAAATATAAGCAAATCAAAATCGCCTTTTTTTCCTCTCTTTTAAGATTTTTCTGTAGCCAAATATCAGGTAAGAAATCTATTGAGTGTCGAATCTATATGAAACTACTATTATGACACAATATTTGGGTGCATCAAAATCTCTCGTTGCACCTTTATGCTCAAGGTGCAACGAGAGATTTCACATAACAGGTGTCCCGAAAAAATGTGAAAATTCTGATTTTTGTACTATTTTAAAGCTTTCCATCAAAAATATCCCCATCTGAAAGGATTAAGCTGAGAAATGTTTCTTTGGTACAAAAACTATGAAATTTCTAATTTCGTATAGGAGCAAATACGAAATTCAGCCTATGTTTTATATTGAAATATAAGCAAATCAAAATCGCCTTTTTTTCCTCTCTTTTAAGATTTTTCTGTAGCCAAATATCAGGTAAGAAATCTATTGAGTGTGTAATCTACAAATGAAACTACTATTATGACACAATATTTGGGTGCATCAAAATCTCTCGTTGCACCTTTATGCTCAAGGTGCAACGAGAGATTCACATAACAGGTGTCCCGAAAAAATGTGAAAATTCTGATTTTTGTACTATTTTAAAGCTTTCCATCAAAAATATCCCCATCTGAAAGGATTAAGCTGAGAAATGTTTCTTTGGTACAAAAACTATGAAATTTCTAATTTCGTATAGGAGCAAATACGAAATTCAGCCTATGTTTTATATTGAAATATAAGCAAATCAAAATCGCCTTTTTTCCTTCCTCCTCTCTTTTAAGATTTTTCTGTAGCCAAATATCAGGTAAGAAATCTAGGAGTGGTGTAACCTATATGAAACTACTATTATGACACAATATTTGGGTGCATCAAAATCTCTCGTTGCACCTTTATGCTCAAGGTGCAACGAGAGATTTCACATAACAGGTGTCCCGAAAAAATGTGAAAATTCTGATTTTTGTACTATTTTAAGCTTTCCAATCAAAAATATCCCCATCTGAAAGGATTAAGCTGAGAAATGTTTCTTTGGTACAAAAACTATGAAATTTCTAATTTCGTATAGGAGCAAATACGAAATTCAGCCTATGTTTTATATTGAAATATAAGCAAATCAAAATCGCCTTTTTTCCTCTCTTTTAAGATTTTTCTGTAGCCAAATATCATGTAAGAAATCTATGAGTGTCTAATCTAATATGAAACTACTATATGACACATATTTGGGTTCATCAAAATCATCCTCGTTGCACCTTTATGCTCAAGGTTCAACGATAATTTCACATAACAGGTGTCCCGAAAAAATGTGAAAATTCTGATTTTTTACTATTTTAAAGCTTTCCATCAAAAATATCCCCATCTGAAAGGATTAAGACTGAGAAATGTTTCTTTGTACAAAAAACTATGGAAAGTTCTAATTTAGTATAGGAGCCCAAATACTGAAAATTACGCCTATGTTTTATATTGCAATAAGCAAATCAAAATCGCCTTTCTCTCTTTTAAGCTTTTCTGTAGCCAAATATCAGTTAAGAAATCTATATGAACTACTATTATGACACACAAATTTGGGTGCGTGCATCAAAATCTCTCGTTGCACCTTGATGCTTAATGTGCAAATCGGGAATATGCTCAGCACACGCACTACTGAGAAAGGGCTCCCAAAATCATGGTCCCATTCCAATAAACTTTCGAATCATCTCGTATTGGAAAAATCCCGTCGATGTGAGTTACAATTAAAGGATTGTCCTGTTTGAAGGTTTTTATAGGAACGGCAAGATTTAGAGCAATCCATGGGAGGTGGATTCCAAGTTCCAATGTAAGATATTACTAATCTTAGACTCAATGTTTAAAAAATCGGTTATAATAGTGTATTTCTAGCCAAAGCACCGAAATGTATATCACATGTAGTGTAAATAGTGTGTTTAATGTGATACATAGTCTTCAGTATAGTGTTTCACACCACTTTAAAAAATGCCAGCAGCGGATGCAGTACTTTGGTTGCCAAATTAGATTGAAAGTCCTAATCTTGTGAAAATAGGTATGTTAACCTATTTATGATATTGGCTATAAAGGTAGACCTTGTTTATGGGCAGGCTGTCACACATTCACAATGCAATACAGATAATATCTCCTAAGCTGCAGTATCCTGGTTCCCCTGATCTAGCACATGCCGCAGTTATTTCTTTTTTTTTGTAATTCTTTTTCATTTCGCGCTTTTTTTAATGATTTTTTGAGAGAAATTGCAAAGAATGCTCGGAAACTGTCCCTGAATCCAGAATATGCGGTTGCCAGCTAGTCCCATACCGCCCGATAGCGTTTGCCTATAACCCTATTACCATTAACACATATTTAGAAATAAGGTGCAGCAGATATTTCAAATAACAGGTCTCACAAAAATGTGAAAATGCTGAATTTTGCACTAATCTAAGCTTTCTATCAAAAATGCCTCCATGTGAAATGAGAATCGTTTCTTTGGTAGCAAAAATTTGAATTTCTCGTTTTTATAGAGCAATACTAAATTCATCTATGTTTTCTTTTTATATTGGAATTAAGCAAAAGCCGCCCTTTTTTTTCAATTTCAAGCATTGCTGTAGCCAAATACAAGGAAAGAATCTATTTAGGCGTGTCTTATCTGTATGAAATCACGACATATGACACAATAATGGGATCCCCTGAAATCACAAGACAGTGGCCAAGTTTCGAAAATGTCAAACTTGTATCAGGTGCCCTGAGCACTGATAATTGGCTGTTGGAGATTCCCTGGGATCAATCAATTCATTCTCAAAATGTTTAAAAAACAAATTAGGAACATTCTTGAGGATTCACCTGAGTATGTAAAGCATCATTAAAATTGTCTGTTTTGAAAGTAAGGATTTCGCTGCGTACTAAAAAAATGGTGAAATAATCGCCATTATCGCCAATTATGACCATGAAACCAAAAGTTTTGGATTCATTGCATCATTTTCTAAAAATCATAGCCTTTTTGTGTTACAATACATCGATTTTTAGAACGCGTATAAAAAAAATTTTCCATCTTTTGTGATATGCCTTGCGTTTAGACTTGACAAGTCAAGTTGCTTCGTCCGTCGCGTTTCTGCTTGCGGCACTTTATTTGCGTCATAGTGTGGTTGATTCAGATGCCAAATTAATTAGTTCCCTCCTCTTTAGTTTGCTGGTACCGTTTTTCCTATTTTTCCGGTTATTTTAGGTGTATGGTCCTTTCACAGCTTTTTAGTGTCAATTTTTCTTAAATTCCATTCCTTATACAGGTGTCATATTGTATTTTAATATTTATGATATGCAATTATAACTATGAGTGTAATAAATGTCTCGACTATGAAAATAATTGTAAGCTATATATAAATAACTTCAGGATACTGCAGCGACAACGGAAAGAATATTTTTTTAAATTATTATATTATACGTCGTCCGGCCTGAAATCTAAGGAGTGACGTCCTAGCTTTCACGCAGTTTTAACGTGCGAATCGCAGTAGCCCCATCTGTATCGCGCGAGGGTACAAAGGAGCATGCGCGATACGCATGTACAATAGATGCGTGAAAGCTATGACATCACTCCTTTATTCAGGCCGGACGAGGTATAGCTTATAAATCATGGATAAGTGTGGACAATTGCATGGAAACTACTTTAATATAGGGGAAATCACCAATTATTAAAAGAATGAGTATTTTGGAGAATTTGTCATACCATCGTTCCGCAAATAGCAAATTGTACTGCACACTGCCTGGCAGAGCAGAATAAACAAAGAATCAATATCTACGTGTCTGAGATGAAAATGTTACACGCTTTAAATCTGGGATATTTTCAGAAATGTTTTTGATTTCAGTCGGAATTTATTTAAGCACGTAAATAATTCTACAATCAGATGAAACGTACTCTTTTGTCTTTAAATATGCGGATTTCAGGCCAACCACTTGCAGATTATGTAGCACATCCATACCAGTAACAAAGAGCTATACGGTGTTTATGTTTTTTCTGTTTATTTCCCAGATAAGCAAATAGCTGCTTATCCCTTTAATTGGGTGATTAAGTTTAAGTGGATTTATGATCGAAACCGACTTTTATGAATATGAAATTTATAATCAGATGGTAAAAATACTTAAAAACAAAACTTTTATCCTAGGAATTTTGGCTCCGATTAGAGGATAACAATTTTTAGGACCTATGTGAATATGAATACCTATAAACCATGCAAATATATATAACGTTTAAACTTTAATTCTTTTCAAAATACAAAATTTCAAAATACACCAATGGTCTTACACTTAAGTGAATAAGTCCTCTCACCGCTTTTGGTGCATAAGGGGATTTAAGAGGACCCCCTCCCCTCTGTAAAACCACTTTGCCGTTGGAATTTCTTAGGCCAAACGGTGGTCATTGATAGGGTACATCAACACGACCCGTAACAGGAAAAATTAAAAGGGATTTTACCGATTCAAAAACTGACGTCCAAAAACCGATTTTAAGATGCGCACCAAAGTTTCCCGCCAAAAAGATGAAAAACCACCTTGCCAAAGACTTTTCCCCAGAAAATCTGGCTCATAATAGGAGAACATCAATACATTTCCATTGCTGCAATGAAAATTTGAAAAAGTTACTCCAGTACGATTTTTTAGGTCAAAACAGTTTTTGAATAGTTCCACCCATGATGTTCATCTTAGGCTAATATAGCATAAAACGCCATGGCCGATTTGAATTTTTTTTTCCCACCACAATATTCGCTCTGATATTTTAGGCACTTACATTAAATTTTTTGGAAAATTTAGCGTTTAAAACATTGCGCTCGAATAACGAAATCCTGGGTCCACATGACCCCCTATTTCACATTTTAAGTGTTAATTATCAATGTTTGATGATAACATTATAAACTGCCATTGCCATCTAATGCCATTTTTAATGTTTTAAAATGTATATCTTTATCCTTTCATATTTTATGTCGGTTGTCAATTGCTGATTTGTCACTCTATGAATATTAAAATTGAAAATATGTTATTTTGAATATGTTGACGTTCGTTATTCATTTCGCAGAAACAAATCAGCACATATTCATGGCCTACATTTCCAGAGGCAATCTACCTGTCCAGAAAGTCACTGCAAATTTTCAAAGTTGGCAAAGATACCGTAATTTTAGCAGATCTTTTCCTCAATTTTAAAAACAGTGAATATAGACCTTTGAGGATATTTACCATAAATAATACACTGGAGCAATCATATAAGTACGGTTGTCGCTACTTGAAGAGTTTAGATGACTGTATCCTCGAACTGCTGGGTAATTACCGTAATGTGGCGGAACCTCTGTTCACCGGGGCGTGAGCTTCACTGGCTTACTGTATTTTGCGAAACGAACCGAACTCCCATTGGATTAACGCTTTATTCCGTCTGCATGCATAAACGGTGCATAATCGGAATAAAGGCGTGTAATCCAATGGGGTTCTGTTTCGTTCGTTTCGCAAAATACAGTAGCCTCTTAATCGTCGCGAGCAGCAATGCTTACGACTTATGGCGGTCGTTGGTCCCCGGCCCTTTTGCCTCGATGGACTACTAACAGTTTCTTTGCCGGATTCGGACTTACTCTGGAGGCAAGGCTTCAATACTCACACTCAGAGACCATGTATAGAGTTCTCATCAACTCTATAAGGGCTTGCATGTTCGATCCGGCGTCTCCGTCGGCTGCAAATATGAAGTTAGCGATGTAGAATGTGGGGCTTGAAAGCTTAGCTTCAATGAACTTGTCCCATCGCTAGCGCTGCAGGTAACAGAGAGCGGTGATGTTCAGTTTCAGTTTCAAGGTTCGCTCCATTGGAGCCGGTCACTGGCAAACCTTGCTTGCCCCTGGGTTGTAAAATCCGTTCACGAGAACGGGACTGGTTACACAAACTGGGGTAAAAATCTGTTCACGAGAACAGTGACTGGAACAAAAACGTGTGTGTGCGTGTTTGTGTATGTACTGATGCTGCCACACGCGCTGCACCCGCGCATCAGTATCTTCTTGGTGCTTATTCATTTAGTTATGGGAAAACTCGGCGTCGGACAGGTTAGACACCGAGCGCAGTGGGCCCTCTTTCTTGCTCCCTTTCGGTCTGAACCCTCGGAATCGTCACGCTGTCGCGGCGCTACTCATTCTCCCATACATTCGATGCATAATCATAATAAACCGTGTGTGTGTGATGTTACTGATGCTGACACACGCGCTGCCACCGCGCATATCTGTATTTCTTGGTGCTTATTGCAATTAGATATATGGGAAAACTCGTGCGTCGGACGGTAGACCCGAGTGCAGTGGGGGGGCCTCTTCATGCTCCCTTTCGGTCTGACACTCGGAATTCGTCACACTGTCACGGCGCTCCTCATTCTTCCATACACTCAAGCATAAACGTGTGTTGTGTTGTGTGTGTCGATAAATGCGGGTGAGGTCACTTCGCGCCATCGCCTTATATACTGCCAATTGAAAGGTGACGTCATCACTTAATACGTCATAGAAGGACCGCCATCAAACGCCACCACTAAATTCTGCCACCGTACGATTTACGGATTTTAGAAGAAACAATCAAAAATCATACTTGATTATCATTTTGCGTTATTGGAACTGAAGGGTGTAATGTTTTTCCATGGTACTTTCAGGTTTAAAATAAAATAACCAACATTTCCATTAGACCAGCAAAGAAATCCAAACACATCTGGAAAACCAATAACGGCTGTTACTAGCGGTGCAAATTTACTCTGATTATTAACAGTGTACAGCACTTTGTCAACCATCACCTGAGCTCTGTAGCAAGTATAATCGTTACGACTGGGATCTCAAAGGGAATCTTACTTAAGACCAGTGTTTTAAACGCTGGGTTAGTCCTTCAGGTAAAGACCTTTTTCTTATACCATACGCTGAAAATGTAATATAATAGGTGAGATATTTTCAGATATGGAATTGGAATGGACCTATCCTGAGAAATCATCTTGCAGTTCCTGTCCATTTTCTCTATTCACTGTGCACACAGTGGCATTCAACCTGTTTCAATAGGCCTATGACCTGTCATGCGTACTCTGTACTTAACGCATAGGACATGAGAAAACTCACGACGTTGCGAGAAAATTGCTCAAGGGATTTTCTTGGTAGAACCTCTAAGTAGATAATTATCATCAATGCAACAATCTGGAATTTAATTATATAGAACATTCAGTCAGAAAATCCGGAAAATGGGTTAAATTTATAAGAGTAGTATTTTTGGAGGTCACGCGTAATAATGATAACTTATGGCAAAATCACCAGTGATTGCTGGGCTTATTCAAGAGGGCGCCATGGACAAACGGTTAAAGACCCTATACTCTCTTCGTAGAAACTGACAACCAAGGATAATCTTATTCTCTACATGGTGATGTAATTTGGTTGACATACGGTGCTGAAAAAATCCGAAACGACCATTTCTAACAGGCTTCCAACATGTGTAAAACAGGCCGACTCGCCAAGTTCATGCACACAGTGTGTAATAAAATTGGATTGATTCAGCCCGATTTAGTTGGGTCGAGCTATGATGGCAGCAGAAAATATTGGGCGAGACGCATCGGGCCCAATATTTAACTCATAGCGAGACCATAAATTTGGCGCAAATCATCCAATTTTATCACTATCATGCGTAGGATCCGGTATTATCGCGTATCGGACACGCTCAAAGCAATGATAATGTGTGGGTAATTGCTCACCCATAGCATTCCTTGATCAGTGAGTGGATGGTGCCCTGGGAAGTGGGAATCATTTACTCACGATCAAACTTATGAATCGATTCATGTCACACATGATTTGTTGGGTGGGCAAAGGTCGAGGCCGTTTACAGGGACACGAACGCCCTATGATTGTGAACCTTGTTACGATACACTTTCAGCGAATGTTATAAGATTAAAGGTCATCCTTGAAGGACTATGGTATAATCCCCCTGACATCTACACATGGATAGAGGGTCTGAGTCGCCGATTGAAACAACAGAAGTTGCTTTCTCCCCTTATCAATAGTAGCGTGAACAATGCATCACCTTGGTCAAGTTAAAGGATTTTTGTTAACAATAGAACATCTGGTGTGGAATAGTTGGCACAGCAGGTGTAATGCATTGGTTCCCCGCCATGTTGCTAAGGCGAAAAGCACTTCCTGTTGTTTTTCACTCGGAACCATTCAACTGTGGCGATAGCCCCTATCCCTGTGTAGAGGTCAGTGTTTAATCCACATATCAAGTTTATAGACTCGTTGAGAATACCAGCCATAATCTGAGATCAAACATTTGTTCACATACTTTCACAATTTTCAAAAAATGCATTCATATGACCACATTCGAAATCACCATGACAAAATACATGGAAAATTAGTACAACAAACCTATATAGTTCTCTCTTAACCTCCCTGAGGTCTACCACCTTCTTACCAAGGAAATCCTTCTGATGACTTATTACATAAATATCTTGATATTACCTTGAGTAACCAATCACAAAGACTCCTATATCCTTACGTCCCTAGAGGAAAATTGGCAAACCTGACGATCACCGCAAAAAAAACTGAGTGCGAGTATTGTGTTGTGAGATCTAGGAGCACTTTCCCCTTAAAACCACAGGAGGGCTGAAGTTACTCCGTGAATTTTTGAAAAGATATTCAAGCTCATACCTTCGGAAAAGTACTAGAGGTGAACACGCTGGGTTGAATCTACTATAACAACCTTTCAATGGCACTAGTTGAGTTGTTTGTGATCATTTCCCTCGTGGTTCAGAATATGGTAGCGTGAAATGCATTTGTCAGTTCAGTCCTCGAACTTGCAGTGTTTACTCCGACGTAGTTGAAGTCCGCCTGGACATCATAATATAACTTGCTTTTTACCCCCTCTCTAAAGGGGCATGGGTGTTTTGCGCCAGCGCAGACCTTGCTTTGTGTGTGTCGTGCATGTGTGTGTTCCATTTTGGTTAGGTTGATGCGTTGTTTTTTACATCAGTAGAATGAATACTGTAATTTTCATGGTGATAGCCCTTTGAGATATTTTCGTCTTACTCGGCTATCCTGAGTAATATATCTCGTATCACACAGCGCTTTTATCAGTATCACTCGCGCGGTCTCAGTTTTACATAAAGATAGACGGCCGGAGCGTAATCCAGTATGTGTAAGCTCCATTCGATACGGTGCTTGCAACTGCAAGCGTATCGCGGTGCTCTCTCCTCCATAAGACTAAGTAGAAAGGCATGGGTAAAGTTGAGCTAGGCTAGGCCTCAGAAGTTTAACATAAATGATATTAAAATGAGGGCTCAGGGTTGTTTTAATCTTGTTCGTAAATTCATGTCTACTGCGGCCTCGTGTGGTACGGCATCAAACCTTGATATGTTTTCGTATGCATGAACAAACAGGGATAACTAATAGTATTTTTGAAATCGGATACACCAATTTAAGAAAACCCATGATGGCAGGCCATCTTTTCGACGAATTGTAAGGTCTGATATATGCGGAGATTAGTAAGCACATTACTTAACTTTGTCAAAATACAACTGCCAATATGTGGAGTCCCTAAAACGTATTATGTTGTAACTTGGTGGAAGGAAGTAGTTTTTAACGTGGTGGAACGAGTTCTCTACCTATTACATTTTGGGCATAAAATAATGCCAAGTTAGATATGTTAATGAGCTCATTACTATGCAGAAATTTGCTCCCTGCCAGTTTTCTCTCGCCAGGAGATCTTGCAAGGTTTAACTTGCAGTGTTTTAGTGTCATATTGTCACTACTGAGAAGGATTGTAACCTGTCGCCCGGGCTATTGAGAGCTGGATCTTTGGGGCATTAATATTCATTAATGGAATCAAACAGACCAACTCCCATCCCCTAGCTTTTGACGAAATACTATTGCACTTTATTTGCTTCCTCTCTTACGCGATCCACGCAGACGACCATAAAGTCACTAAAATTGGCTTTATCAACTTGTTACAATTTATAGAAGGACTTATTCCCACATAAATTGGCTAATCATTATAATCGAAAGGACGATTGACCACAAAATACTGATCGTTCGAACAATTTTAAACGTACAGGATCAAATGAGACTATTTTACAAAATTCAACCTACAAAAAGATACGAGATAAACTTGGAGGAATTACGATGTTACTAAATTTGGACAAAAATAACCCTTGGATAAACCAAATTTGAAAGTGACCCGTGCACTAATAGGAAGGTTTGACATCACGTTTACTGCTGGCTACTGACCAATTTTTTAGAGTTGCGAAGAATACGCCCATACAGCTACAGCATTCAATCGCCTTATCACGCCTGATTAAGCACGAATTTTAAAAGCACAAGCCATGTAGGTGCTCACGCTTATAGTCCAGGCTACAGACCATGTGACCTTGTTATATTACATATATGTTTTTCAACGGTTTCTAGACCAGTTTTTCCTGCGGAATCTGAATCCGATGGATGCCAGATGAAAAACCTTGAGCATTTTCAAAGAAACGCAAAAATCCAAAATGGCCACCAAAAACTAAAAACTCATCTGTTAATTGCTCAAACGTTGTAATTTTTTTGCTTGTCCAGTCAAAACACGCATTGTGACCAATTAAAATATGATTCATTAACCACCTAATTAAGAAATTCAATATGGCCGCCAATACAACAACGCATCTAATATTTGTCTACTTTTGATCGTAGAATGGTAACTTGGTATATATACTTATGCTTTAGCAATCACTATGTTGATTGAGACCATTATGAATAGCTTTCAATAATTTGATAATCAATCAAATCACTTAACCATTCAAGATGGCTCCAAAATGGCAAAATTCATTACTATATAAAGCCAAGAGCTGTAATGTATGTGAATAGCACTATAACTCATTTAGAGCAGTTAGGATGTCATACCATCATCAAAGTGATTGGTATCTGCAAGATGGCATCCTAGATGAGCGTTCAATATGGCTACAAATGTCAGTCAGTAAAGGCATTCATTCACGCTGTACGCTAAATATATATTTGTTATGGTTTTTGGGTGGATTATCATTTCCAAAAATCCCGGTAGGGCTATCTTAAGTGTCTTTGAGTTGTTATTCATCAAATATCCCAATATGGAAGCCAAGGGATGCCTAAAACCTACCAAAACCAAGGAGACCCGTATCTCTAGACTATTAGTAATCTGATTTTTCGCCGCTTAGTAAGTGCCATTTCCAGCCATATTGGATACCCATCTTGGATGGAATCTTACATATATCGATTGCTCTGATTGCCTAATCATATGTAAACTGATCTGATTGACTTACACAAACACTGCAGTACTCGGTTAGACACATTTATCAATTAGAGAAATTTTAGAGTATCGGAAGCCATCTTGAATGCTATAATGAAGGAATTTATAATCACATATTTGAAAACATTTCTTATGGTTTTAATTAAGGTGATTGGGTCACGTTAGCTGCGCGCACCAGTCCCCAAGCAGATATTTCTGCCAAAATTGTGACTTGGCGTTCCAAGCTGTCCGCGCGCGTAAAAACCACCCTTGCGTACACTGTGCGATCTTCCGAAGATAGCATGCACGCTTTGGCCCTTTATCTGTTTCCAATGAAGTGCAGTAGACATACTACATGCTGTTTACAGAATTAACGCATTATTCAACAAACTTGAGTCAAAGATTGCATTGCTACTTATAATGGGCCATCACGTAACTGAATATCCTTTTTCCGAAACTATAAGCAGCTTCTCTCCGGATTTTTTCAACACACTTTTACAAATGTCGTACGGAAAGTGTGTTTTCTTTATCATTTCTATGTCCGAAATGTCTAATGAATACATCTCAGATGACAAGAGTAATTTGTTTTCCAACAACATTTCAACCATTAGGTCTTATAGAGAGTGTTAAATGCATAAACATGATGATAAATATAATTTTATACAGGTTTCGTTGAAGGAAATATCGCTTGTCATTTTACCGAATTTCTGGCAGTAAAGTTAAATGACGATCCTTATCATGCCTCTTGTAAAATCCAGGAATATCCGAAAAAAATCACATTTTATGACATACTTTCATATAGATATGACATTTTTTCAGTATTCCGACAGCAATTATGTCATTTTATGGAAAACGTTAATTTACTAAAAAGAAGGATAATTCAGGTAACTTTACGGCCGGAAATGACCGTAAAATAAAAAGGAATGAATTTAAACATTGCACATAATGTTGATTATCTTCTATTTTGTGAAAATTTGACTCAATTACTTCAAAATTCATAATAATTTTAAAAACATTGAAGAAATGATGCAAATCTTAAATCGCCCACCAACCCCTTTTATTTTACATTTTAGCTGTGATTTCTCTCTCAAAGCAAAAAAAAAAAAAAACACGGAATTTTTGTGGCCCAGCGCCGTTGCAGCAGATATATGTGGCCGACAACTTGGCATAAAAAGACAAGTGGCGAATGCTCATAATTTTTTTTTAATTCCTAATGACAATTTTATTAATATCGTTTTACTTCGTAAAAGGAACGAATTTTACAACAGTATTTAGAAAATTGCTACGAAGTATAGGTATATTCGTCCAGCTAATGCTGGTTTCAGAGTGTGAGTACACACGCTAAAAATCCATCGAAAATCACGAAATCTGGACACGCCCTTGCTTTAATACTTTTCCTTTCTCACCTTTCCATAAACTTTTTCTTCCCTTTTCTTATCATAGTCTTTTTATTGATTCTCATCATACACAACATATAAATATTAATTACAAAAAGGGAAACGACAATGCGCATAAGTTTTAATCAGTGCGCACATTTTTTGCGTGCCTGTTTTTGTTCGCGTGCAGCTATAAGCGTTTGCCATGCGTGGCACTTGTGGCGTTTTTACGCACCTCGATATCGCGTTGGTATTTTAGACTGCTAAAAATGCCGTTATTTTCGAAAATAACAGAAAAAATAGTTCGGTGACCCCTCCTTTTTTCTTCATTAATCGACAGACCTTGTTAGTGCGCAACTTTCATTAAAATTTGGACAAAATTATCGAACCGATTTTTTTTAATACTCAAAAATGTCCATGAAAAAACGAATTTTCCATAGACGTATGTATAAATTTTGGGAAAAATAGGTGCTTTAATGGATTTTTTTCTCAAAAACGAGTTCGGTGACCCCATATTTTTATTTCTGATATTTGACGTACATCGATGAATGTTCATTTATACGAAGTCTTAACAAAATCTGTCGAACGGATCTATCGTGACCCAATCACCTTAATTCCTTGACTGTCAAAACGCCAGGGTAGATACCAAATTACCAAACTGCAATCAAAAGTAGATCACGATCAGACACTTATATAATATTGGATGGCTGAGGTTGATAACAGAAAATATCGCCCGAGCCTAGATCAAATATCGGGCGAGTCGAAGACGAGCCTGATATTTTCTTGGCGAGGGCGATATTTTCTGTTATCAGCCGAAAAAAGCCATCCAATATTATAGTATTTATGCAAGAAGACGCTGACTTAAAACATAGTTTTAAAAGGGCCTCAAAACTAATGAAAAACCGGCGTATGTGCTTGACGAGTTGCATGACCGAATGCCCAAAATTTCTGTATATTGTGCAGTGGTGGGCGGTACGCGTTAATCGCACTGTGGTATTGCACCCCAACAGATGCCTAATAATTTCTTGTATTGGCACCGCAGCCATATTGAATTAATTGATTGCGTAGTTACAGAATCATATGTAAATAGGTCACCTTGAATGTTTTAACGAGACGGGCTGAAAAACTACAACTTTTGATTGAACAACATATGAATGTTTTGTGTTTTGGGGGCCATTTTGATTTTTTGCGTTCTACAAAAAATGCTCAAGGTTTCTCGTCTGGCATCCATCGGATTCAGAATTAGCATACAAAACTGGTCTAGAAACCGTTGATAAACATCTAATAAAACAAGGTTGATATTAGTTATCAATGAGTCTGTAGCCTGGACTATTACAAGTTCTACCTAAACATTGTAAATCTTGAGCTTGAGCCCCAACGCTGCTGTCAACGTGTTTGTATCCCTGGACAAAATACTTAATCGCAATTGCCTTGTCCACCCGAGCGAAAATCTGGAGAGCTGTTATGGGGGATATTACAATCTAGGCATATGCGCTTGTAAGGCGTGTCTTTGAGCAGCCACCTAGAAGAAGCGAAATAATTGTGACAATTTCCTAACGGCAGCGTAATAACAATTGTACAGCACGGTAATACAAGAGCGGTAATGTAAGAGCGCTTTATAAATGTCTGCATATTATAATTGTTATTAATTGTATTATTATCTAAATAAAATAGTGTTGAAATGGAAATTCTAAAGATAATTGTAAAACCTCTCATTTGGATTCGAAATAAACTGGAAATGTTCAGAAAAAAATAAAACAGCAAAGGTAATTCCAATTTACCAAAAAGATGATGTCGATTTTTTTCTTCAAATCATCGTCCTGTTAAATTCTCTGTTTCTCAAAAAAGACTGGAACGGTTATTCTCTAATGTATGGACTTTATTGATAATAAGAAAATACTCAATCATAAACAATTTTGATTTTGATTCAATCATTTTATTCATATGGCTATATTAAAACTAGTGGATAAAATAAATGGCCCAGTTTATCTACTGCATTTACTCATTGGGTATTCCTAGATCTATCCAAAGCTTTTGATGCAATTGATCACAATATGATAAAATGGAATGTTATGAATTTTCGTGGTATAAAATATGACTGGCTTAAAAAACTTGAGTAGTAGAAATAATATTATATTATAACAGCAAGAAATCTGATTTCAAATGAATAAAATGCGATGTCCCACAGGGCTCTATACTAGGTCCGTTACAGTCAATCGTTTATCATATTGTTGTAAAATCGAGTGCCTAGGAAAGCCCTTCGCCGTTGCGTTTATTGACTTTGATTTGGGACAGAATTGGTACGAGAACCTTGACTATTTTTCTTTGAGTCAATATCTTGTGGTCGTCCTTGCCGATAGTGAGGTTGTATAGAGTAGGATGATTGCGGAGGTGAATGTCACTGCTGAAGTTTTCATAATCACGACTCTACGCTACATCAAATGCGTCATTTCCTCGTCCCATATGTCGACCTGAAGAGGTGGCTTCCCCTTGACTCCTGTTCACCAATCTGAAGGAAAACCTTCCTTCAGCTGCATCCCAGGTAAGACAAAGAAGAATCCACAGACGGTAGAAATTCAACATCATCACCAAGACATTCTTGAATGTAAAGAATATGAGTCCCTGTTCCAAGACGTTGTATTGTATAATCAAAAAGAGCCGCATGGCAAGAAATGGCGCATCTTACGTGAAGATGATAACAATAATACCCCAGACCTCGGAATGTCCGCATCGCTTTATGAGGGACTCATAAACGTGACGCAAACTCTTTTTACGTTCCTGTAAGGAGTGATTTAACTCCAACGTGAAATGCAGAAGACTTGTTGCCCATAAGCACAGGATAATGAGAATAATAGTCTTCTCGCATCTTATTCGTTCAGTCTGAACTCCTTTCGATAAGAACTCCAGGTTATCAGCAGCCATAGCTATGCGGGCCAGCAGCACGTTAGACAAGTTTTCGTGAGACATTTCCCCTTTAGGTAGGAACCATCTGCCAACTACTAGAAGAAATACCAGAACCTGCTGCATAGCTAGCGACCAATCGTTAGATGTCAGCTCAATAGGAATCCCAATCTGAAAAATTATAATTCAGTAATTAATATAGAAGGCAAACTGATGGCGTCATTTCTTTTGCTAATTGGCTAAGTCGACCTGCTATCAATGTGTAGCATTTTTAAAGAGAAGTTGTCATGTTATTAATGTGTAGGTAACATGCCCAACATCAGCAAGGACTACAACATGGTAAAATAATTATTTTACTATGTGAGCAAATATAATCTTTGTCACCTCACTCATGTCACTTGCGAATTAGGCTACCTGAATTTGAACTGTTTTGTGACCACCAAGCGCTAGATTACTGAATACATAAATCGATATTGGCAATACGCATGACTAAACTGGACTAAACTGGTGTCCCGCTCGCGCATGCGTTTCTTTATGTGTGTGTGTGTGTGCGCGCACGCGCGCGCGCGCGCTGAGGGGATTTATATATGAAAGCCTCGTATCTATGCCTACCTTCAAATCATTGTTTTTGTTACAGTATTTTTTTATTTAGATGTTTATTTCTTTGTATAATTGACGGATAAATACATTTGATTGATACTCTGAACATATTAGAAGTAAAATAGCTATCAGGTGATCACAATTCTTTTGTAAGCATCAATTTGATGGTACCTCTTTAATGGTTATAAATTACAATGTCGTTAGGTATAATACCAATGGTTTTCAGTCATCAGCATTAAACGCATATGACATTTAGCAAAGATAACCATTATGCATATACACGGCGCCATTGTGGCAAAATGATTTACAGGTCAAAGAACAGATAGATGGGTACATTTATGAAAATTGCGCAACCAAACTCAAAATAATCCAGTTGGAATAGTCGTGACCATTAGGGGTCACAACATGGAAAGAGTCAGAATGTGTAAATGTTGTAAATTTTACCCAGGATGACCTTGAACTGTTAGTATCCCATTGCTACTCTAAAAACTATTCTAAACGCTCAGGAATACCTGAATAAAATGGTAGTTAACGCCGTTTGAACGCTT
This sequence comes from Ophioderma brevispina, assembly GCA_023653785.1. NCBI lineage: Eukaryota > Metazoa > Echinodermata > Ophiuroidea > Amphilepidida > Ophiodermatidae > Ophioderma > Ophioderma brevispina. Next base: position 22,255 of record JAMKCH010021106.1, read on the forward strand.
AAATTTTTACCCCTTATAAACGGTCCCCTTTATTTCTCCACTTCCATTGGTAGGAGATTTCTAGATTGTTTAAAATTGTTATTCCTGATTATCATATACTACCAAAAGCAGTAACTAAACCCAAAATTTTAAGAATCCAAATCAAACTAATGGATATTTTATTCGGTCTTTGACTAAACAATATCACTTAATAAAAGTGGAAAATGCAAATCTGTGAAAACTCAGGGTCAGGACTGGTGGCTAAGACATGGAAAATAAAAGGTCATTCAGGGAGAGAACTCAGTATGAATAGACCTTTGATGGAGTTTTTGAAAAAGGGGTTTTGTAAATTTTCAAAAATTAAAGGTGCGTGTTCCGATCGTCTTTGGGACCACCCCTTTCCCCCACCCCCCCCCCCGAAGTAGTATCGATTTTGATTATCAGATGAAAGGGGCCATATTTTTTTCATTGTCGTCCTGAAAGTTGAGCCCTCAAATCCTTTTCATTCCCAAGATACAAACAAAAAACCGCAGTTTTAGTGGCTTACCACCACTATTAGTTTATGTTATTGAATAGTGCTTTGCACATGCATTATTGCGTTCTACCATCAAAACGCAAGTTGTTCCCACGTACTTGATGGGTGTATGTGCAAGTTGCAGGCTCTCATATCAAAGTAGAGAAAACACAATACAACATAATCGGAACAAGCACCTAAAGAGGAAGGTCTATTGGCGCGTGCCAATGAAAGGGAGGGTCAAAACAACAAAAATGTGCGTTAGTTTAGGACCTTATAAAGTTCATCTTTTAAAAGGGAGGGAAA
>JAMKCH010021107.1:0-20531 GCA_023653785.1 Ophioderma brevispina
TAATTACTATTCATTATTATCAGGAAACATCAAAGTTGTCAGTTCTATTTTTACATTGAAATAATGTTCATAACATAAAATGTCTTTGATATTCAGAAAAAACAGACTAAAAAGTGCTACTTTGGACTGAAAATAAGACATAATTATGAAAATAATATCCTTGTGATTTTCACACCAATTTTAACCAAAAATATTCCTCATAACTATCGCAAAGTAGTTTGTATCATCACTGGGTTGACGTGAACGCCTCTTCTCTCTCTCTGATAAAACATTAGAGTTCATAAATCAATTCTAATTCTTTTTCTTTTCACGGTGATTTAAAAGGGATATGAATTCGCCCTAATATAGTAATTCTCCTGCTATAACTCTTTTTAACAGAGAGGTGACACATTTAATGATCAACGAAATTCAAGTAGCCTGAAAGTACTGATTTTATTGAGATTTTCATTTAATACCAGCGTAATAACCTCGTAACAGTGGCACCGTTCATATTATTCCCACATTCCTTGCACATGTAGTGAGTCTGTGAGAAGATGTTTATTCTGCGGACAATTGGAATATAGATTATTTATATGCTCTTACAAAAGATGTCCTCTTGCCGATCGGGTTTGCATACAGGTTGTGGGTTGGCATACGATTTTACAGTTTTCATCTAAATTGAATCGAGATTTTCTCCACCAATAGGCCATTATGTACTGTAAAAATTTCATTTGTCTATATTTTGCAGAGATGCCACTTTGCAGGGAAAACCATGCCTGAATACAGGGTATTTTGCTGACCAAATTTAAGTATTTTTCGTTATTTTCAGCCGGGTGGGGCTTTTTCGTGTTCTTTACATACTTTTCCAGGGTTTTCCCACAATTAACAGGTTTTTGAGTGATGCTGAGTGGCACTCTTTATAAAGTTATAAGCTATCATAGAAATTAACATGTGGGTTCCTCCCTAATTGTAACGGTCGCTGCAAACAGTAATTCGAAAATTAAACACCTTCTAAACAGCTGTTTTGCACCACGTGTCCTAACATTGTCAAATAATGTTATCTAAACACTTAAATCTAAAAATGTTTAAATTCTAACATTTTAGGCCTTTAACATTGGGTGTTTATAGATTTGAAACCAAGCATTTAGAGAGTTGACATGTTAATAATACCTAACAGTAATCTTGCAACCACGTTTCTATCTTCTAAACCTTTTTGAATTTGTTGCTGATAGAATTGCTTCGTGTCCTCTTAGTAAAAATCACGTCCGAAACTTAAGGCCAAACAGGTCAAACTCATTCTTCTTTAAAATGTCCAAAAGCAGTGTAATCTCACCAAAGGGTACAAAAATACATTTTCCACAATTTTATGCTCTTTGAATTCTATTTTGTTGTTTGTGAAAAAGGCCCCAAAAATGCCGAAACTTTAAAATCTGAATATCTCAGTAACTGATGAAGAATAAAAACGTCAAAAAAGCACTAAATTTTTATGTTCCACTTAACTAATATTCATATAAAATCTCAATTTTGATAGTCCCATGGCCATGGACCTTTAAGCTCTTCCTATTTTATTATCTATGTTAAGAGCATATAGACCCAAATCAATTACCTGAATATACCGGAAAAAACTGGATTTCAAAACTGTAATTAGAAAATTGTTCAATACTTCCAAAACACTTTTGGGCTATTCCAGAAATTATTCCACACCCCCCTCCCCCCCAAGAATGGCCCGGCAAAAGATGACTCTGGGAATTCCACACAACACCCTTCTTCTAAAAAAATGCATGGGAATTCCCATATTGAAATCCCAAAGTGCATGGGAATTCCATCATGAAATTCAAAAAGTGCATGGAATTCCACCAATGAAAAACAGAAATCAATATTACACAATTTGAGTGGCTAAACCAAAGATGTGACCCTGGAAATCCCCATGCCTTTCACTTCCCACTGAAAAAAATCCATTTCCCAAGACTATCTATCACTTAGTTCACTTAGTAGGCTGACCAAAGATGACTCTGTGAATTCCCACACCCTCCTTGCGCGTTGACTAATCAAATTTCCCATTTCCCACATGAAAACATCACAAGATGGTTGACCAAAGATGACTCTGGATTTTCCCATACCTTTTGCGGCTATTAACCAAATTTTCCGATTTCCCCCATAAAAATTACTTAGAGGGTCGGTGACCAAAGATGACTCTGGGAATTCCCATACCTTTTGCGCTGATTACATCCAACTTTTCCCATTTCCCACATCGCTTAAGAAAAGGGTTGACCAAATACTCCGGGAATTCCCATACCTTTTGCGCTGATTACATCCAAATTTGCCCATTCCCCATAAAAACATTACTTAAGAGGGTTGACCAAAGAGACTCTGGGAATTCCCACACTTTTTCCCACTGAACTAGATTGCATTTTTCCCCATTTCCCCCCATCACTAAAAAGCATTGATGGCACCAGAACCTCTTTTTTGGGGAGAAAGGGACAAAGTGGATTTGTTTGGGGGGTAAAAGTGAATTTTTTTTTTTGGGGGGCATTTAAAAATTTTTAAAATTTTGGAGATTTTTACCCAATTGTCCAAATCATTGATTTTTGCAATTGATCCGTCAACTTTCTTTTGGGCGGGGGGGGGGCAAATTTAGGGGGAAATTGCCCCCCCTTTGCCCCCCCCCCCACGCGCCGCCACTCTTCTAAAAAGGCTGACCAAAGACTCCGGGAATTCCCATGCTGCCTTGCCTTCTCTGCGCGCGCTGAACTTTGCCGCTTTTCATACCTCCCTTCCTTTCCTCAACTCCTCCTCCTCTGTACGGTCACTTTCCCTTCCTCCCCTCTCCTCCCCTCTCTGCCTCAACTCACCCCGCTTCCCCAAATCTCGCTCTCTATTTCTCTCTCTTTCTTCCCCCGCCTTCCTCCTCTCACTCCCTCTATAGCCCCTTCCCCAAGTATCTCCCCCCTCCCTCTACTCTCCTAATCTCAATTGTTCTCCTCTCCCCTCTTCTTTCCCCTCCTCTTTCTCCTCCTCCTTTCACCCTTCCCTTATCTCCTTACTCCTCTATCCAGTTTTTTTGCATTTCCCCCCGGGCCTCCCCTTCCCCGGGCCTTCCCCCCTCTCTCTGCCTTCCCTCACCCCCTCCATCTGCCCCTCCATCTCCCCCTCTCCTCTCCTATCTCCTCCAATCCCTCCTTGTATATCGTCATAATTTCTTCCAAACAGGCCAATCGGCCATTTTGGGGCGAAATTGAGTTTGCATATTTATGATACTAAGCACAAGCTCTTTTCATATACCGAATATGAGCAAAAATAACTTCTTCCCAATTTGTAGATATAAAGATTTTCACTTTTGGAAGTCATACCCAAACGCCAAATGACAGTCTTCCAACCGCCAATCTGTAATTCGTCTGTTTGCTGTACCTGATAACCACCGTACGACAGCTTATAAAATGACCTATCGATGAAAAAAGAAAAAAAAAAAAAAAAAAAAAAAAAAAAAAAAAAAAAAAAACATGGATATTGCGAGATTCATCTCCTCTCTCGATCAACACTGGGTAGTCTATAGAAGTCTGGTCGAATTATCTTATTACAATTGTGTAGCTGTATCTGAGACGATTTTGCCACACTAAAAATATACATTTTTGCGTCTTTTTACTGACAACAATTCGCCAAATTACTGGTGAAAATTACAGTATACTGTAAAAATGTTCATCAAAACACCGAAAAATATATATAATTTGGCGTATTATTACATAGATTGTGAATGTTTTGAAAAGAAAAAGACTGACGAACACACTAACTTATTAGGCCCATCCACACATGTCCACACCAAAATTTTATGGTGCATATAAGTCTATAACTTTTTTTAACTTGATGATATGGCCTTACCTCCACTCAAACCCCATTTTTTCCTTTCAATTCCAAACGATCTGGTTAGATATGAGAAAGTTATCATCTGCATTTTCAATAAATCCCCTTTGATAATCCAAACTTTGGGAATTGAATTGAATTAACGTCAGAAGTCCTTTGAAATACAATTTAAGCATTGAGCACTGAAGTTAGAAATGCGGCAAACAACCATCTTAACCTCAAATGGTTTGGGTTTTTTACTCATAGAAAGTTTTCAACTATACTGTACGAGTCTGTGACTCCAAGGGAACATATCCAATGGTCTGTTGAGAAAAATAATAGGGGGCTAAACAACAACATAAGTTCACAATCACATGTGAGTGTGCAATGTGGATAAAACTGTGAATGTTGGTACACAAGTACTTTATAAGCATTGATAATCACAAAACTTGATGGAAGCACTGCCCCCCCTTTCATGGCCCCCGCTTGGAGTTCAAGGTTACACAGGGGTTAAAAAAAAATGTTCAATTGTTACAATGATTCCAGAAAGGTATAGTTTTGTACTACCTGTGGCTTCGAATTTTGGGAATTTGGGTAAAAACTGTAAAAATGGTGAACAAGTCATTTTAGGTTTGCTACAGGGGTCAAAAATTTAAAGTTGCCCCCAATGTCTGAAAACGTGGTTCAAGTTGGTTGGTTCAGCTCATATAATAAATATAGGAATAGTTTTGACTATCCTACGTGTCTGGTCATTAACCAAAATTGCGAAAAAGTTCAACAGCTATTGGCATCTATTGGATTCTATTGTACCTGTGACCTTTTTGTTTGGATAACGTTAAACCTAAGTCGTACACAGATAAGGAAACGTTCCTATTAATAAATCCAAGAGCTAGGGACACAATTTGCACCATATTAATTACCTCTCAAAACAACCTTTTAACTTTTGACCCATGTACACCCAAAATGACTTTTTCACCATTTTTTCCAGTTTTTTGAACATAACTCCGAAACATAACCATAGATAGTGTAAACTATACCTTTTTGAAATCCTTGTACCAGCAAAATATCATGTTTACTTTTCATATAAAGGAAACATTTTTACAAAATTTGACCCCTGTATAACCTTGAAAATCAACACCTGGGGGCCCGTTTCACAAAGATTTACGATCGATTGTAATCAAGCGTAACTCGATAAGCGTTAGTTTGAACTTACAATCAAGTTCAAACTTTACGCTTGATCGAGTTTACGCTCGATAAATCAACTTACAATGGATCGTAAGTCTTTGTAACGGGCCCTGGTGTTTCATTAGGGGTGTTGTAAGTGCCCATCAATTTTATGGATTATCAATGCCTAATTAAACTTGTGTGCAAAAATCACAATTTTATCCGAAGCGCACACTCTTTGCACTACAGTCCCCTGCTAAAAATAATATCCATGGGAATGTCAATTTCATTTCAATTGTACCAATATACACTCCGAGTCGTTTGTTTGTACGATTTTCGAAACATCATTTGACACAATTGCCAATATACTCTTCCCATAGTTTTCGTTATTGAGAATTAAAATTATTTCGTCCGAACGCTCGTTAAAATTAATACAAATAAATGATTGATAGTAGATAAAGCTTTCTTCTTGAAAAAATCTGTGATCTTTGATTCCTTTACTCTGCAAAAAGTATCAAATATACACCTTCAAGCAATAAACGGATAATCACAAATTCTTCCATAAGTCTTGGAAGTTATTAGTCCAAAATCAGAGGTTTCAAACGTTAGACATACACTTATTGGGGGTCCTTAGTGTACTTACACATGTGCGCCGATGCTTCAGTTGGAAATACAGCAAAATGCTGTAAATTTATGTCCAATTTACAGGCGTTAAAAAACGACTACAACTGGAGCTGCTTTTCGATTTGTTTCGAGTATCAACATTATCGTACTTATTATGAATTTTAATTATACTATTAAGTATTAACTATTGGTTTACAGGAAAAATACTATACATTTTACAAGAAAAATTCTGGCAGCAATTCTGATAACAAAACCAGCTTGTAACAGGTTCCATTCAATTATATATTTATAGCTTGAGTGGAAATATTTACATTTAAGTATTAATTTGATTAAATCAATTCTAATTACAAAATGAAACAAATAAGAACCTAAATCAGTCCTTTTTCTAGCTTCATTGGCATATTTTGATGTAGAGAGTGATGACGGCTAGAAAATCATACAAATGCATAGTTATTTATAGCTCCCTCAGCATGCAAAGCAGGTTTAAACATGTTCAATACCACCGTCTGAGCGATCGATGACTCTTTTTGAGTACGCCAAAAGGCCAATGCCGAATTCGTCTCCTGTGACATAGAAACAGAGGAGTTTTTAGTTTTTTTTTGACAAACAGGCCAATATTAATTTTGACAAGGTAAACAAAGGATACTTGAAGTGAAAGCGTATTTCCCCTTCTTCCCTACTCCCTCTTTCCCATTTGGGGTTTATCTTATTTTAGTCTTTCTTCTCAAAGAGAACGGTTCAAGGTCAACATGTACACTAAAATCATTTTCCTAAAATGTATTCAAATTTTAGATATCAAAGGTCATTAATTCTCTAAAACTTCCATCGCCGATATCTCGAAAGGTGACTTTTGGTCGGAATTGGCCTGTTTGGAAGTTTCGTGACGATATGTTATTAGAGTATTTGCTTATTTGTTCATTTGTTAATTCAATCATGTATCACCTTTTTCCCTCTATTTAATTCTATATGTAAAAAATGATTTGAAGTAATGAAATTCCAATGTTCTCTGTTAACTTGAAAGTCCATAGTGGGGAAAGGCAAAAGAGAAAAGAGCAGGCTTTAATTTTAAATCTCTCTGGCACTATAAGAAGCATCCAGCTTGAGCAATACAGCCTACTTACCAAGGAAGAGCTTTTGTATAGGGTTATTATTATGAGAACAGAAATTGAAGTTGAGATTTAATTTTAACAGTGCAAAAATTTGCACCAAAACTTAATTTTTTAAAAACAAAAATAAGGACATGCAGAACACAATAAGATCTAGGTCTAGCTATTTATACAATTGTTTTTCTGCTATTCTTCATCAACCACGGGGGAAGATGTCCGTAGTGAATAAAGGGTTAGCGAGGGTAATATTTCCATTTATCGAAAAAAATAATTCTGGCAAAAAATAATGTAGATACAATATACTGGAACATACTGCCCTGTGCGAGCCTGTTGTAACAGAGTTGTTGGTAACAGTGGAACCTCTGTGGTTGACCTGCACGTGAACTCTGACAGACGGGTATGAATGGGTTTGTCGGACTTATTATTATTCGCGAAACGAAACGAAATGCACCACGAAACGAAACGAAACATAGGAAACGAGGCGAAACGAAGCAAAACAATGTAAATGATGGGCAGAGGATGGAAAGTATAGGAAGTGTAGACTGGCAATGGATGCAAATGCAGATCAGCCCGACTTCGCGAAAAATAAATAGTGATTTTTTAGCGAAACAACGTTACAAAGAAGATACAGGGAGCAGCCTACCTAAATGCAGCGATGAGGAGTTCGCCGGTTTCGGTATGAAACTTACAATGTGATTTTAACGAAACAATGTTGAAAAAAAAAACATAGGAAGGGATACTTTTCTATGTAAAAACAACCTTTTGGCATCCATGTGTGCATTCTTGGCTGTGAAGTGAGCGGGTTTCGGTGGAAAATAAATTGTGATTTTTTTAACGAAACAATGTGAACAAGAGGAGGCGATACTTTGCTATGTCTAAAAACAAACTTTTGCATCCTATGTTGCATTCCTGGCTGTGAAAGATGAGCGGTTTCGGTGTTGAAAATAAATTGTGATTTTAACGAAACATGTTGAAAACCATAGGAAGGGATACTTTGCTATGTAAAACAACCTTTGGGATCAGTGTGCATTCCTTGGCTGTTGAGTGAGCCGGTTCGGTGAAAATAAATTGTGATTTTTAACGAAAACAATGTTAAACATAGGAAGGGGGGGGATACCTTTGCTAGTAAAAACAACCTTTGGGCATCAGTGTTGCATCCTTGGCTGTGAAGTGACCCGGTTTCGGTGAAAATAATTGTGATTTTTAACGACAAACAATGTTGAAACATAGGAAGGGATACTTTGCTAGTAAAAACAACCTTTTTGGCATCCAGTGTTGATTCCTTGGCGGGAAGTGAGACCGGTTTCGGGGAAAATAAATTGTGAATTGTTAACGAAAACCATGTGAAACATAGGAAGGATCGTGCTATGTAAAAACACACCTTTTGGATCCAGGTGTTGCATTCCTTGACTGTGAAGTGAGCCGGTTTCGGTGAAAATAAATGGATTTTTAGCGAACAATGTTGAATATACTAGCTAGGATACATACAACATCTTGACCATCCAGCGTTGCATTCATTGTCTGTGAAGTGAGCAGGTTTCGGTGAAAATAAATTGTGATTTTTAAAGATAGGAAGAGCGAGGAGTAGGGAAAGATTGTAAATTTCAGTGTTTTAAAAAAAAAACAACCTTGTGGCATCCAGTGTTGCAGTCCTTGGCTGTGAAGTGAGGCCGGTTCAGGTGAAAATTAAATTGTGATTTTAACGAAACAATGTTGAAACATAGGAAGGGTACTTGCTATGTAAATAAAAAACAACCTTTGGCATCCAGTGTGCATTCCTTGGCTGTGACGTGAGCCGGTTTCGGTGAAAAATAAATTGTGATTTTAACGAAAACAATGTGGAAACATAGGAAGGGTACTTGCTATGTAAAAAACCTTTTGGCATCAAGGGGTTTGCATCTGGCTGTGAGTGAGCGTGTGTCGGTTCGGTTTGAAAATAAAATTGTGACCTTTAGCGAAAACATTTTGAAAATACTAGCTAGATCAATAGAACCTCTGACATCTAGCGTTGCATTCCTTATCTTTGAAGTGAGCCGGTTTCGGTGAAATAAATTGTGAGTTTTAACGAAACAATATTGAAAAAATAGGAAGGGATACTTGGCTATGTAAAAACAACCTTTTGGCCTCCAGTTGCATTCCTGCTGTGAAGTGAGCCAGGTTGGTGGTGAAAAAATAAAGTGGGATTTTTTAACGCCGAAACAATGTTGAAACATAGGACGGGCTACTTTGCTATGTAAAAACAACCTTTTGGCATCAGTGTGCATTCATTGGCTGTGAAGTGAGCCGGTTCCGGTGAAAATAAATTGTGATTTTTAACGAAAAACAATGTTGAAACATAGGAAGGATACTTTGCATGTATAAAAAACAACCTTTTGGCATACAGTGTTGCATTCCTTGCTGTGAAGTGAAGCCGGGGGTGTTTTCGGTTGAAATGAAAAGAAATTGTGATTTTTAACGAAACAATGTGAAACATAGGAAGGATACTTTGCTATGTAAAAACAAACTTTTGGCATCCAGTGTTGCATTCCTGGGCTGTGAACGTGCAGGCCGGTTTTTTTTTTTTTTTGGTGAAAATAAATTGTTGAATTTTAGCGAAACAATGGTGAAAATACGAGCTAGATAATACAACCTCATGAATCCAGCGTTGCATTCCTGGTATGTGACGTGCGCCGTTTTCGGTGAAATAAATTGTGATTTTAACGATACAATGGTGTTGAAACATAGAAAAGGGATACTTTGCTATGTCAAAAAACAAACCTTTGGCATCCGTGTTGCATTCCTTGGTGTGAAGTGAGCCGGCGGTTCGTGAAAAATAAATCGTGATTTTTAACGAAACAATGTGAAACATAGGAAGGGCTTTTACTTTGCATGTAAACAACCTTTTGGCATCAAGTGTTGCATTCCTTGGCAGTGAAGTGAGCCGGTTTCGGTGAAATAAATTGTGATTTTGAACGAAACACGTTGAAACATAGGAAGGGATACTTTGCTATGTAAAAACCAACCTGTTGGCATCGTGTTGCATTCTGGCCGTGAAGTGAGCCGGTTTCTGTGAAAATAAATTGTGATTTTAACGAAAAACAATGTTGAACATAGAAGGGAATTTGCTGTAAAACAAACTTTTGGCAAATCCAGTGTTGCATGCCTTGGCTGTGAAGTGAGCCGGTCGGTTGGAAAATAAATTGGATTTTGCGAAAACAACAATGTTGGAAAATACTAGCTAGTACAACAACCTCTTGGACATCCAGCTTTGCATTCCTTGTCTGTGAAGTGAGCCGGTTTCGGTGAAAAAAATTGTGATTGTAACGATTACAATGTTGAAACATAGGAAGGGGATTACTTTTGCTATGTAAAAACAACCTTTTGGCATCAGGTGTTCATTCCTTGCTGTGAAGTGGAGCCGGTTTCGGTGAAAATAAATTGTGATTTTTAGCGAACCAATGTTGAAAATATAGCGAGATACAGACAACCTTTTGACATCCAGCGTTGCATTCCTTGTCTGTGAAGTGGGCCGGTTTCGGTGAAATTAAATTGTGATTTTAACGAAACAATGTTGAAACATAGGAAGGGATACTTTGACTATGTAAAAAACAACCTTTTGGCATCTAGTGTTGCATTCCTTGGCTGTGACGTGAGCCGGTTTCGGTGAAAATAAATTGTGATTGTTAAAACGAAAAAAACAATGTTGAAACATAGGAAGGGTACTGGGCTATGTAAAAAACAAACCTTTGGCATCCAGTGTTGCATTCCTAGGCTGTGAAGTGAGGCCGGTTTCGGTGAAAATAAATTGTGATTTTAACGAAACAATGTTGAAAAACATTAGGAAGGGAATACGTTGCATGTAACAACTTTGGCATCAGTGTTGCTTCCCTTGGTGTGAAGTGAGCCGGTTTCGGTGAAAATAAATCGTGATGTTTAAACGAAAAACAATGCTGAAACATAGGGGGCTACTTTGCTATGTAAAACAAACCTTTGGGCATCAGTTGTTGCCATTCCTTTTGGTTCTTGTGAAGTGAACCGGTTTCGTGAAAATAAATTGTGATTTTTAGCGAATAAACCAATGTGAAAAATTAACTAGTAGAGACAATTACAACCTTTTGACATCCAGCGTAGCATTCATTGTCTGTGAAGTGAGCAGTTTCGGTGACAAAATAAACTTGTTTTTTTTTTTTTTTTTTTTTTTTTTTTTTTTTTTTTTTTTTTTTTTTTTTTTTTTTTTTTATGATTTTTAGGACAGACCAATGTGAAAGAGTATTCTAGCGATGTTCATACAACTTTTGGCAGTGATTGCATTTCTTTATGGGTGAGTTGGTGTAAAAGGAAGCCTAGTCCCCTTGGCGCCATGGTCCTTACATAGACGATAAGCGTGGACCCAATGTTGCGTGTTTCGCGTAAAGATAAATTGTGGTTTTTTAGCGAAACAACGGTAAGAAATAAGAGTAGGCCTACTAGCATTGCCGGGATGTGGAGGAGTTAGCAGGTTTCGCTAAAAATAAAGTGAGTTTTAACGAAACAATGTTGAAAATACTAAGCTTATGTAATTACAACCGTTTGGCATCCCGTGTGCATTATTTGGAGTGGAATGAGGCCTGTTTCGCGATCATTTTTTAACGAAACAATGTTGAAAAACTAGCTATGTACAGACAAACCTTTGGCATCCAGGTTGCATCTTTGCTGTGGAATGAGCCTGTTTCGCTATCATTTTTTTTAACGGGAAACAATGGTGGAAAATACAGATATGTAAATACAACATTTGGCTCCGGTGTTGCATTTCTTGGGCTGTGAAGTGCCGGTTTCGGTGAAAATTAAAATTGTGATTTTTTAACGAAACAACGTTGAAGGATAGGAGGGTACTAGCTACTAGATAGCTAGTTTGGCATCCTGTTGCATTCTTTGTGGAGTGACCGCTTCCCTAAAAGATAAATTGTCCACTGACTTTTAATGAAAAACAACGTTTAAAGCGTAGGCATAAGAGCGTTGCCGGGGTGAGGAGGAGTTATTACGAGCCGGTTTCGCTAAAAAATTGTGATTTTAAACGAAAACAGTGTTGAAAGATAGGAAGGAGGATACTATAATAGCAAGGCTAACACAAACCTCTGCATCCTATGAGCTGTAGGCCTATGATCCCGGGATATTATCATGATGTGGGCTGAGCAGGCTTCGCGCGATATAAGACAATTGTGATTTTTAACGAAATTCAACGCTAAGAGAGATTAGAAAACAGTATAGTATAAGGCCTAGGCTGACCTGTGAAGAAAAGTTAACCGGTTTTGTAACGAAACAATGGTTGAAAGCTATTTCTAGCTATTTAAATACAACTTTTGGCAGTGATTGCATTTCTTGATGGGTGAGGTTGTAAACAGAGCATCGTCCCTTGGAGCCATGGTCCCCTTTCATAGACGATAAGCGTGGACCCAATGTTGCGTGTTTCGCTAAACATAAATTGTGGTTTTTTAGCGGAACAACGGTAAGAGATATGAGTAGGCCTACTACGCAATTGCCCGGATTGGTGGAGGGTTAGCCGGTGTCCCCCGCTAAAAATAAATTGTGATTTTTTAACGGAAACTATGTTGAAAATACTAGCTATATGTACAATACAACCGTTTGGCATCCAGTGTTGCATTTTGGCTGTGGAATGAGACTGTGTTTCGCTATCATTTTTTAACGAAAACATGTTGAAAAAAATACTAGCTATGTACATACAAACCTTTGGCATCCAGTTGTGGCATTCTTTGGGACTGTGGACTGAGCTTGTTTCGCTATCTTTTTTTAACGAAAACAAATGTTGAAAATACTAGATATTTACCATACAACATTGGCATCCGGTGTTTGCATTTCTTGGCTTGTGAGTGCGGCGGGTTTCGGTGAAAATAAATGTGGATTTTTAACGAAACAACGTTGAAAGATAGGAAGGGATACTAGCTACTAGAGTACAAGCTTTTGGCATCCAGTGGTGCATTCCTTTGTGGAGTGAACCGCTTTCCCTAAAGATAAAGTTGTCACTGGACCTTGAATGAAACAACGTGAAGCGGGTAGGCCTAATAGCGTTGCCGGGGTGGGGAGAGTTATACTGAGCTGTTCGCTAAAAGGAAATTGTGATTTTAAAACGAAACATGGGTTGAAAAGATAGGAAGGGAGATTACTTATAATAGAAAAGGGTTAAACACAACCTTCTGCATCATATGAGATGTACGGGCCTATAATTCCCGGGATAAATCATGATGTGGACTGAGCCGGCTTCGCGCGCTATTAAGGACAATTGTGATTTTTTAACGACTCATCCCTACCCCACGCTAAGAAGAGATAGAAAACAATATAGTATAGGCCTAGGTACTGTGAAGGAAAGTTAACGGTTTTGTGGATTTTTTTTTAACGAAAAAAATATATAAGCAAGGACAATACAACCTTTTGGCATATGGCGTGGACTAAGACGGTGTCGTAAAAATGAATTGTGATTTTTATCGAAAACAGTGTTGGAAAAGGATGGACAGGAACTTAGAGCAAGGCTTAACACAACCTTTTGCATAAATATCGCTGTATTGTCAGGATGTGGACTAAAGGCCCCATGTCACTTGGGAAGATTAAGTTGCGAAAAGTTGGCAAGGATTTTGAAGTTCCAGAAACTTGCTAACTTCTTCCACCCCCGGGGGGGGGATTCATTGAGGACCTGTACACCATCGCGAACATCACTTTCTGAAAATCACCCGAAACGAGGATTTAAGCCTTGGCTAAAATGATACACTTAATGCGTATAACATGCCAGTTTTCCAATCCTAAGCACATATTTTTGATTATAATAGCATTTTGAAGATGTGATTTTTAATAAAGAAGAAACATCCACTTTTCCAGAAACTCCACAATTTTGCCTACCCTTTCCACGGATCAGCCTGCAAATTGATTACCCTTTTTTTCCATTTTTGGCATTTTTGACCTCCTAAACGCGTATCGCGAGTACCTGCCTATCCATGAAAAAACATACCGTTTCCCTGTTTTTATGCACGCGGATGGTGTGCAAGCCATAATGAGAGTGACCCCCGGGAATTCCACAAAGTTGCATAAACTTTCACAAAGATGATTTGCGTATAACCATCTGTAATTATGTATAGGCCTAAAACTTTCCTTACTGTGCGCAAAACTTTCTTTAAATTTGAACACAACTACGACAACTTTGCGTACTCTTAACAACTTGCATTGCGCAAAAACTTGGGCAATTTCAGACCATCTTGCAAGTTATGGCAACTTTGGAATCTTCCCAAGTGACCTGGGCAAACCGGTTTGCGGAAAAATAAATGATTGTGAGATAGAAGGCAGTATTATCGGGACGATCGACCTACTAATAGCATTCCCCGGATTGTAGCAGGAAAATGAATAGTTCACGCTTTATTCGTTAAACTCGTCAGTATGGAAGCGGACCATGGCTCCAGGGGGACTATAATTATTCCTTTTACACCGGGCGGCAAAAGCATTACTTGCGATAACGGCGGTTTCGCTGTTTTAAAAACGAAAACTACGTTAGAGATATAGTGATAGGGCCTATTTAGGGCTACTATCACTTATAAATAAAGGTTATATAGCCAGTTTCGCCAAATAAATTGTGATTTTACGAAACAATAGGTTCAGAGGATATAGAAAGCAGTATAGGCGCGGCTGCGCTGTGATAAATATTAAAGAGTAAGCCGGTTTCGCTTAAAATAAAATTTAGGGCCCCAGGTGGATTTCTAACGAAACAGGTCATAACCGATACACCATGACTAATTAGTATCTTGTATCGAGTGTCGCCCAACACTACCCGCGAAGAGGCAAAAGCGCGCCAGTTGCTGACACTGTGTGTAGGGGCCTCCATCAGGCGGAAAGGAACTATGAAGTGCCACACGCCACTTGTAAAAATGTTCCTAATTTTACCAGGCTTACCTTTTAAAGTACGGTAAACCCAATTATTCAATAATCTTCAGTTTATTACCTATCCCTAACATAAAAAATTACAATTTGGAAGCAGGAAACAAATGTAAATACAACAGTGGTAGGAAAATAATACTACACATTTGAAAAAAGGTAGTAGGCTATTTCTACCATGACCGGATTATATTTCGTATATTACGTTCTTTTTTAACTACGTGTTTTTAATGTAAAGAATATGAACTATGGAAAATCGTTTTACATATAAAATGCGTTCAAATTACGTTATAAGACAAGGTCATAAAAAAAATTCAAAATTCTTAAAAAAAAACCTTTCATTTTTAAAAACAAACAAGTTTTTAAAAAACTCTATGGTGAACTCGATTCATCCTTTTGGATAAATTTAGTTACTTTGAAAAAAGTAGTACACCACATATATATTTAATTTTAGCAATCTTTGCTATCTGTAAAGTCGTGTAGTGTCGTGGATAAGGTTTAGGACTTGTACTCTTAAGGCCTGGTTTCGAATCTATGTAAGGTACATGTATGAAGTTTACTAATATGATGATAAAAGTAATTGGTGACAATAGAATGTAACTATGCATGCCATAGAACAAAGTGATAAACCGGTTTTAAATTGTTATTTCTTCACGTTTCCTTTGTTTATTGCCTTTTCTCGAATTTGTTTGCCTGAAATAAACTTTTACAAACCACGTGGTGACGTAAGACCACGTTTTTGTATGATCCATAGCTTACAACGGGAAATTTGGTCCGAGGATTTATAACGTTTTAATTCTTAATGTTGTTGGATCAGAGTCAAAAACCAACAACTTGAAACTGAATTCTACCTCGTTAATTTTACGTTCCTTGCAATGGTTTCGTATTTTTTACGTTCTTTTTACGTTCCATTATTTTACGTTCTGCCACGTTGTGAGTCCCAGCTGCCAGTCAAACCCCATGTTTTTTACAGGTTTATTTTAACAGTGCGGTTAACCCTGGTTGAATCAAATGGACGGAGCTGTTTGTGCTGAAGTGAATGCCTGATGCAGAAGAAAAATGAATCACATCGGGAGGAGCACAAAGTTGAATCTTGATGAGTTTTCCTTCGCTGTCGAATTGTACATGGCGATGTTACCAAAATTACGCAGCTAACGGTGGAGCAAACGCATAGCGCATTCGTGAACCGAAATTTCAAGACTCGGAAGTGAGACTTTTGAAACGTAAACAAACACAACTTTCGAAGTGACGACTCACGCATAATGTCAAAAATAACAAACGAAGGCGTCGAGCGGAGTTGTTGTGACGGTGTAGATGATGAGAAAACAATGTTTTTTTTTTTATCTTCCGGAACTTATTGGAGATTATCCTTTAATGACTATTGGTAAGTAAATCATTTTTTCAGGTTGTTTATTCCAAAAATGAACGCACTGAAAATTCATGCCAATATTTTACCGAAAATATGATTCTTCAACGCTATAGAACATTTATACGTTCCCCAAGCGACATATATCTTGAGATTTTGGAAAAAGTATATACATTGAAATTCTCAGGCACGGAGAGTCTGTCATGTCGTTTTGACATTAGCCCCTCGACATGGAAGATTATTTTCATGCGAATCAGCAGACATGCCTGTGCGTATCGTTCGCAATGCAAACCCTAATAGTACGTCAGCCCGGACCAATTTTGGCAGCCCCCAAGGGGTAGGTGGAAGATTAGAAAATTTTCATTGCTACCACATGTTAGATGTACATTGTGGGGATCATCGCCTGGTGGAATGTAGAAATCAGAAGTGGTGCCATTTTTTTATGGCCAAAAAGGTAAACTTGACCCAAATAGGTAAAAATGGTAGATGTGATGTATTTATTCCAACTCTATTAAAATGCAATAATATTTAATTTTTCCCCAATCTATAGCAGAGAGTCAAGAAGAATTGAATGTTGGAATCTTGGGTCAAATTGGATCCCGGAAAGGGACAAAAGGGTTAAATTTATCCAAATGAGGTAAAAATCCTAGAATGGCGATGTTTTATTCCAACTTACTAGTATTCATTTTCCCCACTCTATGGCAGAAGATTCAAGAAGAATTGGAATGTTGGAATCAATGTTCAATTTAACCCCGAAAGGGTAAAAAGGGCTTTTAATTGCCCCATAAGGTAAAAATCATAGAATGGTGATGTTTTTAGTCCACCCTTATATTAAAATGCAGTAGTATTTTATTTTCTCCACTATATAGCAGTATATTCAAGGAAATTTGAATGTTGGAATCTCGGGGTTCAAAATTGACCCAGAAAAGCAAAAAGGTCAAAATTGACCCACCTATGAGTAATAAAAAGTTAAAACTGCAGTAATCATTCCACTTATATGCAGTTTAAACTTCTAAAATGGAAACCTTGTTCTATTAATATAATTGAAGTAGATAAAATGAACTTATTGTTACATTTTGGTTAAGAAGACCCCCAAAAGAGCAATTAATATTCCATTAATAGTTCATCTTGATTGAATCCCTGACTCCAATACCCCTCTGTTAAATACCGTACCCGTATCATCATTTCAACCAGTTTTTGATTTTGATATGAGGGCTAAAAACGTGGATTTATAAAACCTCCTAGAATAATGTGCACAATAATAAATTATGCACTTTTTCACTCATAATACTAAGTTTAAATATTTGTAATTCCGCGATTTCACAGAGTAAATGATACAAATAGTACCTTTCTACAGACACCAATATTATATTCTGAGCACTTCCTGTAAAATCTGTGGAACCCGGACAAAGGCTATTAGCGAGTGGATCTTCAATAAATTAACTCCAAATGCCTTAGAAGGGCCAAAATAGGTCAAAGATAGACCCCCAAAAGTGGTGAATTAAAGCTATAAATTGGGCAATTATACTGTGGAAGTTACTGTTTTGAGAAGCATTGTATTTACCTTTCGTCAGCTGGCAACAATATGTTGCATAGACACAACGATGCCATGTTTGACAAATTTGGACATATCATCACCATCTTCAAACTTTTCTCACTCTGTGGCCGTCTTCTTTGCAACTTCTTTATCATGCATTTCTGCCCCCACTTCAAAGTAAAGCCGGTATCTCTGCTGCATAGCATAGCAGAGTAGGTATGACTGCTACCTCTACTTGGACAGGGAAACTCCAAGAATAGGTCTGATATAATCTGGTCCATTGCTTGAAGCAATGCCCACCAAACTGGTGTCTGTCTTCTGTGCCACAACTTGTGAAATAGGAGTTAGTTTCCATAGAGCCGATGTTCAGTAGGATGATTTTTTTACACAGGAGAGATGTTCAACTCGCAGCAATGAAGCTGCTGGTATAAGTGCCATTTAAAAAGGTCCTGTAGCTCCCCTTCATTGCCAATGTTTCTGCGCATGAACCATAAAGTAAGATGATTTCCACACAGCCCTGTAAAGGCCAATCTTATTGCTCAGGAGACAACATAACAGACTTTCTATTATATACTACCCAATATTAAACATTGTGATAATTTCAGGGCAAAATCAACTAAAAGATCAGATTTAACACATTTAAGGATATTTCATTCTAAGACCATCTGTTTCTCCTACTGGATACAATTGTTTTTACTAGTTTCAGGAAACAGACTGAATTGTGCGTATTGGTTACATTTTGACCAATTTGGGTTGGACATTTGATCCCTTTTCATTGCGAATATCAAGTAGAAGGAACATTAAAATTAGGAGAGGACGATTTTTTTTTTCAAAGGGGACTTCCCTCAAAATTACAAAGGGGGCAAATTTGGTCCCACCAAAAGTACAAGGTCAACTTTGGGCAAAGTGATTCTTCAACCAAAAAAAAAACAAAACTCTATTTTTTTCCCTCGCTATCATCTATGTGTCTTTTTAAGCTCTTTTAGGGGTTTTGGCGCTTTCTGGTTAATGGTTCCTATATTTTGACCAAATTGGGTACTAATGTTGACCAATATAACCCAAGTTTCAATTTTGGATGTCCTTACTATAAAGGGAATATCCGTTTTAAATGGCCATGGATTATTGAAATTCCTGCATTACACGTAAGTTACTGGGCAAGGGGTTTTTCACTCCCTTTAGTGCCCAATGGTGGTGGGGGGGGGGGGGGGTGGAGGTCCTGGGACCCCCACACTAGGAAACTACTTTCCCGACGAAATTTTGCATGGAATTTATATTACTACTTGTAAGGGTCATAATACACACACCTCAGCAATAAAAACGAAATGTATTATTTGGCTGCAAATAGGGCAACATTGTTTTTAACACCGAAAATCGACAAAAAAGACGAAAATTCCACTTACATCAAACTTTTTTGAAAACTTATTTATGTTGATATCTAGTCTAGAGAACCAAATTACATAATTGAAACACAACACCTTGCAGTTTTTTATGGGTGTTGCAAAATACAGGGTATTTTTCCCATAGAGTTTGTACGTACATTAGCACGTCTCATGAATCATTCGTTTGTTCACTCATAGGGTTAATTAATTTTAGTTAGTAGTATAAGTAGTAGGAATTGTTTAGTTATTGTATAGATACACATTATATCAGACAAAAATGGCTAGGGTTCTTCGATTGTAAAAATATTCTCAATGACTTCCGTTAGTGCCCAACGGCTTGGTCAAAAAGAAGCTTATTTAAAAAGTCAGACAATTACAAAATATTTCGGCGAAAAAATCCCCGCGTACAGCGGCCAGCGCGAAACGATTTTGAGGGTCCCACAGGTGCCCCCCCTCCTGTCACGGTAAGTGTTAATATGAAACCTGTGCATACCAAATACCATTTTCCTTGCTTTTTTAACCCATTTTAAGTCATTTTTTTAACATTTTAGCTCTTCCTGTCTGGGGTAAATTTTGACCCCGATTCCACATTCAAAAATTCTTCAATCTACACGACTAGAATGTGGGGCAAAGGAATCTATTACGTTTAAAATTAGATGAATCACCATTCTATGATTTTACCATATGTGGGTCAATTTTGAACTTCTTTTTGGCCCTTTCTGGGTTTAAAAATACCCCAGATTCCAACATTAAACTCTTTCTTCAATCTACGCTAATAGGTGGTGAATTTAATAGTATTACATTTCCATATGAAGTCGGAATCACCATTCTAGTTTTTACCTGAATTGGGGTCAATTTTGACCCCTTTGGGCCCTTTTCTTGGATAAAAATAAACCAGATTCCAACTTCAAATTCTCTTGAATCTAACAACTATATAGTGGGCAAAATTAAATACTATTTATATTAATATTAATTTGGAATCACTTCTATTATTCTACCTTATTTGGTTCCAATTTTGACCCCTTTTTGGTCCTTTCTGGCGTCAAATTAACCCCAGATTCCAACATTCAAATTCTTTCTTGACTCTACAGCTATATAGTGGGGGGCATTAATAGTATTACATTTCAGTATTAAGCGGTTTAAATAAATACAAAAAGCCCATTTTATGATTTTACCTAATTTTGGGTCAATTTTGACCTGTTTTGGCCCCTAAAAAATTGCACCACTCTGATTTCTACATCCACCCCGGGATGATCCACACACATGTCCCTAACACCTTGTACCATTGGCCTTTTTCTAGCTCGACCACCTACCCTAACTCTGAAAATAGAGCCCTTTTCAAAGTGGCTGACGTACTAAATATACGAGCAAAATCAGACCGCATCTTTAATCGGAATGCTTTTCGTCTGGACCGCTCATTATGATACGCCTAAAATAAAAAACGGTTTCATCGCCCCGGTAGAATTCCTTTACTAGTAGAGTCGTAACTGTTTGTACAGTGCAGGGACGCGAACTACAGATTGTTAGCAAGCATTTTCAGAACGAACATACATGTAACCTGTTAGTTTTCTTAGGTAGACTAGCTTAAGACTATCAGGAAATAATTTGACTCGAAAGAATATCCTCAACATCAAGCGATTTTGCTAATC
>JAMKCH010021108.1:0-40157 GCA_023653785.1 Ophioderma brevispina
GAATATTTTTGTCATTGACGTTTTGGTTTATGTCACTCATAATTTGGTCTTGTACTCACCTTTGGTATGAATATCTTTTAACAGTTCTACCGTACTGAAAGCAATCTCGTTCTAAAACAAGACAGGTTGGGAGCCCTGGGGTTTGCTTCATGATCCTATTGTAGTCTCATTCTTAGAGGGGAAAGGATAAAAGTCATGTAAAGAATATTTTTGTACAGGTAGACAGTGGCGTAGCAGAGGGGGGGGGGGGCAGGGGGGCCGCCCCCCCGCCACTAAAGGCTGATTCGTCGGTTGGAGATGAGCCGTCGGTCACTGAAAAGTTCAGGTCATGGCACTTGAGGCCGGATTGTCGGCAAAAGTATAGGTTTAAAGTTCAATTGGGGACAGCGTGCGACAAGTAAATTTTACAAAATCGTACAAAAATTAGCCCCAGAAGACATTTAAAGCATATAAAACCCAAAATTTCAGGGGGATTCGCCCCCCGACCCCAACCGGGCTTCGCCTGGAAACCCATACAGGCCATAAGGCGGGCCCTGGACCCTACCCATTTGCTGTTGGTAGATGCGACACTGGCCCCCCCCCCCCCCAATATGAAATCCTAGCTACGCCACTGCAGGGAGGGAACATGAGTCCCTTCTGATTCCTTTGGGGGTTAGTCCCGACCCGTAGTCAAAGAAATCTCCTATGTGCATTTGACTTTGAAATTCAAAACTCCTATGAAAAAGTGGACGTCATTTTCAAAATTCCCATGGCACAATTTATATTTCTAATCAGAACGTCTGCAACAAAAATCACAATGCTTAGTAACCATTCTGATATGATTTTTGGTTGTAAAGATAAGTCTATTCTATCGAGTAATTGCATTATAGTTGTAGTACATTTGAATCAGAGCAGAACAATAGAAAGTTTGAATTAGCCAGTAAATATGCATATAGGAGCTTTTAAAAGTGGGGCCCAATTACATAGGGGCTTTTAATTGTCTAGCAAACTAACCCGTTGACGTAATGTTCCCAAAAAATCCTGTATTTATCATAAAAAGATGGAATTATGTAATTAAAATCGGGATCAGTTATAATTAAGTCAATATAATAGTACTAACAAATTGCACAATATCTATTTGTTCCTTCGTAAAACCACAATGGATCAATGGAACTTTGCTGTGTGCATATTTTGCATTGTAAATCGGCGGTGCCTTGAAATGGGGAGAATGAAATAAAAACCCAAAAACTTTTTTTCCGCGGAAAATGGAATTCCTTACAGCTTCTGGCAAGCACCATTGGGTCAATTTCCCGTGTGTGAAAAAGACGACTTTTTAATACAGGACAAAAGTGCTGTGTATATTCGCAATCTATATCTTGCGAGTTGAACGAACTTGTCAAGGTAATCGTAGGGATGTATGTAATACAGATATTACTCGTCCTTTACAGCTCAGCAGTAAGAGGTCACAGTGACACAACTGATAACGGAGAAATTGGTGGTACGGTGCAGATGAGGAATGATTTCACAAACACAAAAGACACGGTCCTTGCTCTTTGTTTGATTCCCCAAACATGTCTGTAGTGCAACAGTGAGTTTTTCGCCATGTAAAGTATAGGGGAATGCATGTTCAAACTGGCAATATATGAACTAACCGTGAGTCTTCGCTTTCTACAAAACCAGATACGCTCACGTGCCACAGACTTTTTACAGATAAAGAGGTCCCTTTATACGATGGTCAACTTTAAAATGATGTGGGCCCTCCTGAATTGGTCAAGACTACGCATTATTTTAAACACGATTTTTCCACTTTCATTCTTGTTTTTCAACCCCAAAAAAATATCACTATAATTATAATTATACCATCTGAGGTATGAAGTAGACTGTTAGCACCTTTCTGCAATATTTGTAAAATGAAAACAACGTATTACGAGCCCCAAACAGAAATGTTCAAAAAACGTTTTCTAACAACGGGAGAGTCAGCGCCGCCACCATTGTTTTCATGTGAAAAGGAAAAAAGCATGCCAGCGGGACCTGCTGTCTCACTGAGCTGTTATTGGGCCACGGATTTTCACTCCCCGACTAAAATGCCCTAATATCTCTTCATGTGAAACGGATCCATCCAATGTTTCAATTTTTTTCCCTAAAAGGCATGTTCCTATTCTGCATGATACAGTAGCAATGTGTGTTCGTTAATTTGCTATGATTGTTCCATGGATTGTTAAAAAATAATCGAGCGAAATTCTTTTATATGCATGTAACTCCCGAATGTGTTTACAAGGCACATATAATTTCTCATAAGTACAATCATGGTTGTATATGACGAATTAATAAAAGCCGCCCAACCACTTCAATTGAATGTAATTTCCTAATACATATTGCATTTTAAAATTTCACATGTGTACATAGAAGCAATAGAAATTTATATTTATTTATATATAGTTATTTTAATTTAATAAGAAATCATACACATATGACAAAACATGTCCTAAGTATTGGACAATATTATTGGCGCGTAAGGGAAAAGATTATTTGATATAGACATTTAAGCAAAGTCTATAACACTGACATAATTGGAGGAAAGTGAGGAGTTCGTAAGTTCGTAAAGATATATTTGTGCCGATGAAACACCTATATTGGCACCTCAAGAGAAAAGGTATTACCATGCTAACCAGACGACCATAGAAAGCTCAGCGAGTAGTATAGGAAATGTACGTTGGACGATAAATCTTTAAAATTTGCACAGATGTTAGGGCCGTCCAATGGAAAATGTTTGGCTAAAGGGACATCACCGATTTCTACGGTGGGTGCACTGAAAGTACTTAGAGGAGAGATCTTCCTGATGCTCACATCCTGATGCAAAGTATACCAAAACTGTATACCAAACAAAAAGTACAATTCTCATGCATAGAAAGCTTAAAAAAACAAGATAAGAATTGTTAAGTGTAAGAAGCAAAAAGTGCCGTTTCTTGAGGGTAAGGCTTGCTGAGACACACGGTATGATGGGAGTTGCCCAAAACGCAGACACATAGAATAGCACTCCGCCTCAGGCAACCATTTGTATTTCATTTTGACAAAAGAATTAAAAAAAAAGAAGAATCATTTTGACAATAATCCACACGTTCTATTCGAGGTAGAGACTAATAAAAAGCCATTGGCACTCAATGATGCATGGATTATATAGGCTCTGAACTAATAGACAACTAAACATGCAGAGGTGAAAAACAGTTCTTTACCGAGTCTTATCAGAGATGGATAGACATTTTTTTTTTAAAAGTCAAAGAAGGGAGAAGGCAATGTAATGTTAGATCCCCCGTGTATCATTTCATTGCTCTTCACCGGTGAAATTTTCTTTGACGTTCCCAACACTATCAATTTTCAGAGGGTTATTGTCCCCACTATTTGTCAAGAATAGAGACAAAGTGAATGGGCACTGTACTACCTCGACACGCTGAAGAGTGGTTTGTTTGTTTTATTGGTCTGTTGATTAGTGAAGAATGCATCAAGGATACTAAATACGTGGTCAACATTTAGCAAGTTTTCCGGGTACTAAGTTACGTTTATCCTAAAAATCCTGTTTATCCTGTTGTATGCCACCAACTTTGTCGACGGCATAGAACTGTATAATTCTATCGGTGCTTTATTGAATTTAACTTTATTCAGTAGTAACAAGGTGTACAAGGTCTTTGTAACTAAAATGTCAGGACTCGTTGCGCTGGGAAAAAATATTTGTCAAATAATGAAACATAAAGGAAGATACGGTCGTATATAACGGATATTCATGACCCAATAATAGCAGGATATCTTATATATTCCCGTGGCGTTTTCTTATGTATAAGCCAAGCGTTTATCCCTTAATTGAGAAGGCTTATTTTTCTTTAAGCGCTTTGTATAACTTACTTTAACAAACATAGCCTGTTGTCCATTTAGGGGGAATTACATTTAGAAAGATAAAGTGTATTTTAATTGATAAACGGTATATATTCTATTTTACTACATTGTATTTATAAGGACTATAGTATTACTGTTATAAGACACATCCTATATAATGTTATGATTTGCTTCAGCGGTGTTGGCCTTATGGTATTCATTGAATGACCAGTCTTGCAGTTAATGTCCATTTCAATATGTGACACAGTGAATTCTATTTTAGGCCTATGACCTGTCACGCGTACTCTTTGCTTAAACGCATAGGACACGAGGAAAACTCACGTCGTGCGGGGAAAGTGCTCAATGGATTTTCTTCGTAGAAACTCTAATTGTAGAAATATTATCAATCAATAACATATGTTAATTTAATTTATGATCGAACCCCATTCAAGAAAATCCGAAAATGAGTTAATTTATACAAGAGTGGTATTTTGGTAGGGTATAATGCTAAACTCTATGGCAAAATCACAAGTGATTGCTGTGCAGATTCAAGAGAGCGCCATGGAAAAAAACGGTTTAGACTATCTTTTCGTAGAAGAGGACAACCAAGACTAATCTTATTTTCTATAACGTGGTGTAATTTGGTTGAATTACGGTACTGAAAAATATACGAAACGCCCCATTTCTAACAAGCTTCCACATGTGTAAAAACATGCCTACTCGCCAATGTTCATGCACACAGGTGTGGAATCACTCATCCATAGCATGTCAATGACAGTGATTGGATGGTGCCCTGTGAAGTGGGAATCATTTACTTACGATCAAACTTATGAATCGATTCATGTCACAATGATTCGGTGGGGTGGGCAAAAGGGCGAGGACATTTTACAGTGGACACTAACTGCATTATGTCCTTAATTTTTAGATATCCAAGGCGTAGGGCCTACCTACATCCTATGTCAGATCCAAAAGAGTTCCATAAAATACAAAAACGGATAAGCAAATAATGATCTGTCATAAAGCATGCAAACGGTTACTTTACTACTCCCTGGAGCACACTTCAGACCTATTCTCTCCTCCCAACGGTGAACCAAGTAGTAGAATAATATTAGTTGATCTTGTTATACCTAATGAACTGGATATCGGATTACGTCAACAACTATAGGTTTGGGCAGACCTTAATATGCACAATACTGTGTCAACTTAGATACAATGCCATATTTGAGGTTACAAGGAGCTTCTACTAGGTGTCCAGTAATTGCTTTATTCAAAATATTTTAGCACTGAAGGGTCTGTAAATTACAAATGGTAATTTGTAAAGCTGCCTTGTTGAGATCAGTTTAAAAGGAAATGCATTTATATGAATTACAATAGAATGGCTTGGTTTCAAATACAAGTTTGAGTGTTTATGTACATCAGGTATTAGAGAACTTAATATTAGTGCAAATAATTAAAAAAAATAATGGTTTGACCTCAAAAATTACAACAGAAGCCATTTGGTGTTGTTAAACTTGAAATGAGAAAGAATTTAGAAAGTATACGTTGCAGGGAGGCAAGGTTTGTACAGAGGATATAAAATAGGTATAATTATGACATCTATACCACATTGTGGCCAAGTCACGGATTAAAAAAATTGTATAGTCTACCCTTATCTGTGGGTTATAGTTAATAGTTATAGGGCCAATAAATGTCATAGGTCATCCTGGGTAACATTTCAGAATGCTCCGATTCTTTTCAAAATAGTCTCAAATTATTTCATATTACATAAAAAAAGGAAAAAAAATAAAATACTTGCACTCATTTCACCATTTGGTCACGTTAATTCATTAATATATTAAAATTGTAAACTGCAGTGCAAAAATGATTTTCTGTATCCTGGTTATAGGGTATGACAGACCAAACTATTGAGGACTTGTTTCGTCAAAATGGCGTACTTTGAAAGAATAACCCCACTCAGGATGAGCACTTGAACCGTTATGAGCCTATAATCCTGAAAAACTAAATGATCGTAGATATGCCAAGGTATACATTTTAATCCTCATTAACAGATGAATAAGTAGGTGTAGGTTTCAAAACAAAGTAGACTGTTCACTTTGACGCCTGTTTTTAATGTTCCCATTTGATAACACAAAAATTTTTTGTTGCCCAATTTTTAAGTAAAAAAACAAAACTTTTTTGCACTATGTCCCTACGTACACGATTCCAAGCAGCTTTGTTAAAAAGTAAGATAACTAGCTTACCGATTCCGATGAATATTTTATTAATCCAAGAAGATACATGTTTTTAAGAACTCGTAGGTGTCATCACCTGTGTTGATATCTCTGTGAAGATAGTAGCCACATTGCAAGAAAAAACATCCATACCAATTTCATTGCAGGCAAATTATGATTTTGCATTAATCCTCCATTTGCCTTGTTTCCGGGAAAACAACATCGTTGAAAGCCAGCCTGTGGAATCCGATAGTTAGTCAATCATGGCTCTTACTTGAGGGACGAATCGCGCATTACACAGACCTCATTAACTGACATTAAATCTGATAAAGCACTACTATACAAAATTGAATGTCCCTGGAACTGACTTATATTATTATATATGTAATCATGTGACATTAAGTCCTGTACCGTAACCATTAAGTCATGATCTGACTTCGAACGGAATATTCCAAATGGTGGGGGGTGGTGTCAAAGCCCTGTTACAGTATTCACTGCCTGGCTCAATAGTGGATTGTAAAAAACATACAATCGTAAGAACAAGTTTGTGACAGTAGCTTCTTAAGTAAATTTTGGCAAAATTTTCTTTACATGGGCGGTTTCAGATTGTCTAAACCGCTCTTAAAGTGTTGTAATGCATTTCAGTTGTCGTGGTAGGTCTATTTGGTCTTGACTTCCTATTCGAAAATAGGTATCCAATAAGTTCTTCTAACTATCGGAAACGGAACTACTGAAAACAAAATTTAAGGGACCAGAACATACGAGGTAATGTGCAGGACAGTCTTCACATTACATATTCAGCTGATTCGTTGTTATAGGCTACTTACCATATTTGATTTTTGCAGCGATTGTGATGGATATAATTGCTTTCTTCCGTGAGGTTTCCGAATCATAAGTGTGTCAGAAAAAAGATTGTGTCAGATGGGTCAGGTTACGGAAACTTCCGCATAGATTACGCCCATTTTGTCCTCCTAATAGATATTACTGAGGCTTGAAAAATTGAAAATTAGTCTTCAAAATAGTGTTATTTATTATATTTTGGCAGAATTTATAGTAATGTTTGTCAATAACCTTGAGTGAAACAAAGTGGCTTGATGCAAACGGCCAATCAATTCGCGTCGATGCTGATATGTGGATAAGCCAATCCAATTAGATGGTACTCCTAACAAGTTAAGTGGTAAGAATGTTGATGTTTTCAAACATGTGCAGCATTCCTGTGCAGTAGTCATTTTACTTTAAAGAAAATAAAACATTTCTCCTGGTAAAATCATGAAAATGTAGGCAGGATTTTGATGCACTCAGCCAACGCGGGCAAGCCCTTTTATTGTTCTTTCTGTTTTGTTAATATTGTGAGTGTACCTTAAATCAGCCAGTCAATTGTGGGGATATAAGGTAAACACTTGACACTGATGAACATTGTAAGTCTGTATACAAAACCACACGGTGGTTAAATGTGAAACCCAAAATGGCAGTCAAAATAACAAGTATAGCATTAACTGTAGATTGGTACTTGGTTTTCAGTAAAAAGCGTAAAGTGTACAAAAGAGATAAAAGAATGAGCCAGACAAATATAAATAATGAATATTCATCGAGATACCTGCTCGTTAGCCTCGTTGTGAAAAAAGGGAGAGAACTAAAATCGAAAGTGGCTTACAACAAGTAAAACAGAGTGCCAGAGAAAAAGAGTAGGGAATGGGTTATATAATGGTGCTCAGCCACATAAGGCATATAGCTAGGTGTGGAAACACAACGAGACAAAAACCACAAGGAAATATAAATGCAATTGGTACCTCTCATCGATTACCTATCGCATTTACAGCCCTAAACATCGAACCAGTTAAGTTTGTTTTCATTTATCTAGACCTCTTAAAGTTACTATGAGAACGGTTGTTCTGTCAATATCATTATTGGACATTAAGCCAAAAGATAATGTTCCAAAAATGTTACAGAAAATGTTACGTAAACATATTTCCATGGCACTAATATTTTGACATTTCATTTTCATTTCACAAACTGCATAGGGTTTTACAGAAATAGAACTTGCTAACACTTAAAATGAAAAAGACAATTCCGACAATTACTGTTCGGCTGGCATATAAGTTGCATTATTCTAACGTCCTATAGTATCGGCAAGACATAAAAAAAACTATATCTAAAGCCTAATGGATATTTTCTCACCTGAAACTATGACGTTGCCTTTTCGCTGCACATCAAAGGCAGTTTGGTCCCACTTAGACAGAATGCCAGTAAGGGCTGAGAGCTGATCCTATGTCTGTGACAACAAGTGACTCGTATCATGTTCCTTTCAATTTTGAAAGGTCTAGGAAGAAGAGCAGGCAGATTATCACATCACGAGATGTCGTCAAACAACTATGCTCCTGGAGCATATATGTTGCCACATTACATAAATTACAATGGTTTTTCTTCACAAAAATGTCGCGACGTAATTATGGTGTCCATCTGGTGTTTTTTTTATGTCCCAGTTACGTACGACAGGGCATGTTTGTCATCCAAATTGTCAGATTTTTAGAATTTAGTACTAGAGTAAAATATATAACTTTAAATAACATGTTTTATATCATTTCCAGGCAAACATGATTTTAAATTTTGTGCTCTACTTACGACTGTAATCTAATATGGCTAATCATCTTATAAATCAGCCGCAAATGGACGGTAAAGCACAAAAGCAAAATTTTGTTGATTTTTTTCATCTTTATCAATTGTTAACAAGGTGTAATAATAACTTTAACAGTTTTTAACTTATATCATGTACGTGACTCGCGCGGTAGGGGGAGAACAAACAGGTTATAACGCTGAGATGATTGTACCCGTTCTGCATTTGGGGGCGTAATAATTTTCTGAACTAATATAAATACAGCACACAGTCCCTGTGTGCTGTTTCAATATAGATTTTTGCAAGCCAAGGTAATTATTTGTTGAAAAGATCTTTTATATTCCTTAGCCTGCCATGTGTGAATTTTATGCGCCTTTCCTCTTGGAGCAGAAACCTAATTTGCTTTAGAAACCCTATAGAACAATTTACTTTTATGACCCAAATCGAGCCATGTTTTTACAGGCCAATTTTTACCGCACTTATAATTATGGCAGATTTTATTGATCATTTGCAGGTTTATCAATAATGGTTGTAGGTAATTTTCAATATCATAAGACTTTTTAAAATGATACAGTATGATTTATTTTGATTTCTGCATTTTTGCCACGTAACATTTGTCGTTTGTAAGTTTGTCGTTTCCTTTTTTTCCTGGATATGGTAGTCCAATTCTCAAATGGCCCAATTAGTTAGAACAAAACCTTATAATACTAAGCTGACATGTTTGCATATAAAGGGACTTTGTATTTATGCTTAGTTTTCAATCTGTATACTCTGTATTATTATTCCAATTCTTTCTCTCTTTATTCACAAAATACTTTCATTTTACATATTTAATGGGTATACCTAATTCTTGGGCCTAATAATATACCACAAAAAATCATAAATACTTAAAGGGGTACTACTCGATCCTCAGCTATCCTTTCGACTCACCCACAAACCTGAGAGTTTTGGTCCCCATTGAAACTTTCATTTTAGTTTGGTACCATTAGAAAAACTTTCATGTATGTTGGTATCATTAGAAACTTTTATTTTCGTTATTCATCTGCAAATATTTTGGCTTATAACTCTGTCCCATTATGATAATACCAACAAAATTTGGGTTGGCATATACTTCAAAGAAGATTCGCTTGATTTGAAAAGTTTGCCAAAATAAGATAGAATAGCTCCTTATTTTTACGAAATTGTGTTGTAGTTTAAAGTAAAATCAGTTACAGTACAACGAATATGAACCACTTCCAAATCATCTTTAGTAACTCCCTCATTGTATTTGTATTAATTTTAACATGATATAAATAGCATTACTTGCACATAATGTCATGTCAGTTTTACTTTAATAATTCATTCATATATTTCAAATCTTCATGTTATCTCGTCTTTTTGGTAGATAACTTTGTTAGAAGCTAATCGTGTAAGGCCAACATATACAGTTACTTGTTACATTAATGTATACGCATTACAAGCAAATACCTCATCTGTTGAACTTAAATCGTTATAAAACACTCAATATACAAATTATAAATGTCCGCAAGAGAACGTGGGTCTGATATTATAAAACAGTGGAACCCAATATGACTTATGACATATACTGAATTAATGGCTGTCGAACGATCATTATCATACATTTACATTGAAAAATGTATACTAGACTGCCAAACAGGAATTATTCGTCAAATCTCTTGTTTAGGGGGAATATGGGTTTTAAGGGGCTAAAACTAGAAAATTTAGAAATTAAAAATAAAGGCCCAAAACTGACCTTTTTTGCTTTTGGTTTGACAACAAACCCCCCCCACAATCGGAGCTTCCGCCTATGGAAAGTTAGAGTCGAATTAACAAAATTCCTGTAATATTTTCTATGTATTTTATGGTTTCCTCAAGCTGTCGATCTTTAATTTTTTTTTCACTTTCCTCACTTATGAGGGCACATGTGGTTATGATGGCACATGTGGTCCAGTGGATATTATTGCCGCCTCATTATCAGAAGTCGCGGGTTCGAGCCCCGCTGCGCCCAATGTGTGTGGTGCACTTGGCAAGGCACTTTACCTCGCTTGCCTCGTCGACCGAAGCGCTATTCGGGGAGCTGTAGGGAAATATTCAATCTAAGTGCTGATAGTAATGCGCTTGGCACATGCTGCCGACCTAGGTGAAGCGAATGATTGTGAACGATTTCCCTGAATGGCAGCGTAGAATAATAGGCAAGCAGCGTTGTGATGAAATGGGCGCTTTATAAAGTCCCGTGTATATTATTATTGATTATTATCACCTTGAAACTCTGAATAAGAATGAAATACATAGCGCTCTGTTTCTTCTCACGTATCCCGTAACCACAGTCCCTCTGTTTGTCCAGTGGAGAGAGGACCGGTTGTGAAAGGAGATATAGTCCACCTGAGATATAGATAGCCCGGGTGGGGATTGTGGTTTCCTAGGAACATAGCCCTACCGGACTACAGAACCGCCGGTCCTCCGGACCATGCTTCTAGGGTCAGTGGTCTTCACCCTGTGGACCCCTGTTCCCTAGGAATAACGGTCCTTTCTTTAATGTGGCCATGGCTTCCAGGTCAAAGTCCCCTTCAAAACCGGCGTGGACACCTCTCTCTAGAAATAGTACTCCTTACTTCAATATTAGCTTCTAGGTTTTTATATAGTTTAACCGGACTATAGTTCCTTTTACACCAGTGAAAGTACCATTTGTCTCCGCTAATACGGTAGTCCTGTATTCACGGTAGGAACACAATAGGTATGAACTAATACGAGATTTAATAAGAGTGTGATAAATGGTATAAAAAGGCAGAAGCGGGTCGTCCAACCCGGAACCGCCTTCGTGTCTAGCGGTACGGTCTCTCTGCCTATGATGTTAATGAACAGGTCAACTCGGTCCTAGTAGAGTATGTGTTTATTTTAATTTGTTTTTTTAAATTGTACAGTTTAAATTTTTTAGTGTTTGCGGAATTTGCGGTAATGTTTGCGGATCACTAGCCCTATATGATTGTCCAACCGGACAATATACCACTTTTCATTGTCCTGAAGAACCAACTTTTCAGGTAATAATAAGACTTTTAAAAAAAGATCTCACAAAATGTACAGCTGGTGGGCTATTTGTGTAATTTTTGTTAGATTTTTGTACATAAAATGTGATTTTTGTAAGCCTATATTTCAATGTAATTTAAAAAAAAACCCACACACACACCACACATGTCGCGCCACACACACACACATGCGCGCACACACACAACCTGCACCCACACAGCACACCCCCACACTCCCGCACACAGGCACCAACACACACACACTTAAACTAACACACACACACTTCCACACACACGGCACTCACACATGCACACACATACACACTACGACACACCCACCCGCACACACCCCCCACTCACCACCTGCAAACAACCAACAACACAAGACACTTCACTTATAAATCACACAACTAAGAAAAGAAGGAAAGAAAAGGAACCGCACATGCTCGAGCAATTCCGCAATGAATTCAAAACATTTGATACAATGAACCCACGTGAGTGGGGTTAGAGTTAAGTAGATTAAAAATGTCACAAGTTGTGAGTCTTTTTATCATTTGGAACTTAAATGGAATGTTACATTACTTTGAACATTTGGTCTATATCTTCCTACTATACTACAGTAAACCACTTCATTGTTAATTGGTGAAATAACCCACGTACAACGAACCCTAAATTTTTAAGTAGCAAATAATATTAAATATTAATTCCTTCAATCTATCTAATAGTAATGCTTAAAGTCACTTTTAAACACCACGGTTATTTTGTAACTGAGTAAAGTGTGAGCAGAACGATTTATCTGCTATTTAGGTAATTTCAAATTAACTAAATAATTTTATTATGTTTTTGTTTTTGTAAAAGGACGGGTACAAAAACACGGAACCTACTAAACCTCATCCATAGGAAGTCCTCGTGAGGTATTTTCACACCACATTATGTGATTTTCTCCCAATTCTGGGATTCATCTTTAAATTCTTTCATTCACACAGTTCCATTCTGTATTTATTTCTTTGTATTTTTAAGTGGTAGTTTATTCTCAAGGCCTAAATGGGTTTCCTGCTACTCCTCCAGTTTTTTTTTGTGTGTTTGATGTCATTTGATGATGGTTTTTTTTTTATATGGAAATACAATAAATTTGGAATGAAATTGGTCGGTATTTAGTTGTAAAATAAAATATATACGGCCTATTGTTTTCTATTCCAATTTTCTGGCACGCCGTATGTGTGTAGGCCTATCTTATCAAATACGTTTATGCGAACAGTATACAAAACTGCATCACACTAAACTTTGTGTTTTCTTCCTGATTCCATGAACTATGTGGTATAATAGTAACACACCTTTACACTCAAAGGTCGTTATAAATGAACACACTAAATCTTAAGTGTAAATGTTAAAACAAAATACCCTATATTTTGCCGATTCCTAGTCATTAGTGGTTTTTTACGTTTGTGATGTTTTTACTGGCTTCCTAAAATCTTTATTCTTTGGGCCTCAATACGTTATTAGTAATTATTTTGTGTTATTATCTTTCATACGTTTGTGGTAGCAGTAGCAGCTAGTAGTAAATACATTTCTTCAACATGTATGGATTTCAGGTAAAATACAAAGCAGAATCAGATGTTTTTGAGAAGAGACAAGATGTAGGCCTATTCTCCGAGAAAGCCTACATCATCAAGTTCCTCTTTCTCGAAGCTAAATTCATTAACATTGTATGCCAATTTGCTTCACATACTTAATTACAACATCCTAATCGGCATTCCCACCCTGAAAGATTTCACTATTTTGACCCAAATTTTTCCTTTAAAAAAAATCAAAAATTGTGAAAAAAACGATTCGAGAAAATCCGTTTTCCCCTAACCAAACATTACTTTTTAAGTTGAGTTATATATTTATTAATTCAATATATAATAATCAAATAAATTTAACAAAAGAGTACAATACAAACTAAACAAAATTAAACAGATAGAGTGCCCAATTTGCTTTTTATATACTACTTGAAATTCTGGACAAGGAATGGTATTATCACTTGTTTAAGCATTTTTCTCTGAAGTCTCGACTTATGTGGTAGTACATACTTTGTTCATATCGTGAGATATCTGGTCACTATCCTATATGTTTAATATGCGAAAACAATAGGTTTTTCACTTTATGATTATTAGGATGGATGTTTTTTTATTATTATATTAAATGTTATTAGTATAAAGCATATATTATTATTATTATTCTTTTATTATTATTATTATTAGCCTGTGTATCAGGTAAGGGGAAATTGGCTATTGTTCTTCACTACTTTAGACTATACCTTTTCTGAATCCTTATGGTTATACAACATAATGTGTTACAACTTTCAACATGATTTGGGTCAATTTAAAATGTTTGACTCCCTGTACCAACTGTGTATTGGCCCCATCTCCTTAAAGGCACATCCTTTGCAGCACTTAAGAATGGCGTTTCAGGGGTTCCTGTCAGGCTGTTCAACATATTTAATCACTCCAAAAGACCATTTGTACTTGTATGTTTTTGTTTGCAAATGTCTGCTAGCTCCCAGGGTATATGTAGTAGTAGTATGTAGTGTAGTATGTAGTTGTAATTATTAGTAGTATGTCGAAGTAATATCCTAGTAGTATGTAGAAATAGTAGTAGATAGTAGTATTATGTAGTAGTAGTATGTAGTTTGTCCGATATGTATTAGTAGGCCTAGTAGCATTAGTAGTATAAGCTTATGTGTGGGTTTAAGGGGAAATTCCGCCTTCTTAATGCCCTAATTAATACGTTAGGGGGAAATTTCGTTCCCACTTAACGTTATCCTTGTTTTCGCTTTATTCCATCAAAGGATATGAATATGAATGGGTCAATGTGCAAAAATTAAAAGGTAAGCGCAGGCAGGTAGACACGGTAACCGGGGATTGAATAGTTGAGTGGTCAGTTACTGTGGTCCTATATAAGGCACTCATGAACCGAAAATAATTAACAAATTACCCCCTAATACACATTCTAGGGTAACTAAGTGGAAAGTAGTTCATCCTTCACAAAACTAATGTCTTATGCTATACGGTGCTGACTCTATCATCCGAAAGGGAGTTCTAGTACCTATTGACTTATTTGAATATAGCTGACCCCATATGTAACCGCAAACAGTTTGAGGTCAAGGTTCATGCGGGGTCAATTGAACTTATTGCAACAAAAAATCTACATATTCTAATTTTCACTCTAACCCATATACTGGTTACACAAGATACCTGAGCAAGGGCCACATGGACTCCGACTGTACAATTCACCTGGGGGTAAATTTTCAGTCACTGTAGGTCTTTAAATCAATGGATTTTAAAGAAAATTGTAAGGAGTGGAGCTTTGGAACTTCCTCACACATGTGAGGTCAAGGGGATTTCGGTCGTGTGGGGTTAGGCGGGTACAATAATGTTACTCATACTCCAATCCTAGTGCTGCTTCCAATTAGATGCCAAACCATGGTGGAGATTCTGCGTTCTTTCATTGTTCGGGGGGATGCTCTTTCACGATGGATAGAACATCCGCCTGAAAACTTAAATCATCAGGAATCTCCGCCACTGAAAAGTGTGTATTACAAGCCTTTTAGGTTACCAAGTGTATTTGAAAATTTAAGTCCAATTTACATAGGGGGATTTCATGGAAAGAAATAGAGAAAACACAAACCTATCAATTTTATGCTTATGTGTCATTCATATGTTGTACGCGTTATTTTTTATGGCTACAATCCTATGCATGTTCGTTTTTTATCAAGAGTAGGTTCATTTCTAATGAATTCTTTAACATTCTTCGGCCTTGACACACATTCCCTAAGGAACGTGTACCTAGGACATGGACAATAATTCCTAAGCACTAGTAGTCCCGCCCACCTTCGGACTTGGACATTAATTCCTAAGGATCGATATCCCACCATTGGACTTGGAACACTAACTTGTTCTGAGGAATTGGTATCCATCGCAAGACATGACGCACTCCCTTAATGAACTATATTCACCTCTGACAGGGCATTAATTCCTAAGAAATGAGAGTCGCGCCAAAGACAAATCTGCACAAATAATCCCCAAGGACTTATAGTCCACGTCGGAATCCGGACACCGATCCCTAATGAGCTGCATTCCACTCTGGCAGGGCATTGCTTCCTAAGGACTAAGAGTCTGCCTACCTTCATACATGGACAATATGCCTAGAGGTCTAAGTCCAGGTCGGAATTTGGACCCTATCCCTAAGGAGCATAGCCACCCCTGACAGTCATTAATCCCTATAGACTGAATAGTCCCATTTGTCGGAATGGACACTAGTCTAATGACGGTAGTCCATGTCGGAGGTTGGATATTTTCCTAAGGCTCATAGCCCTTCGGACTTTCATTACCACTTGTAGGATAACATTCCTATCAATCAATAGTCCGGGGGACTTAATAGTTTCCTGCTTTTGCAACATCCCCGGGACTATTAAAACCAGAACTAGTGTCTCCGGACTATTGCTACAGGAGGACATATCTCCTTCCACACGGGTTCGCCATCGTATATTTTTGCGTCCTTTATTGAATTCTGTGCTCGCCATTTTCTCCGAGCTTCGTATATAATATTTAAAAGAACATTTCTAAAATAGTAAAAAAAGAAACAGCTTTTCAGCAAATTGGCCGATATCTCAAAGGAGAATTGTTTTTACGATATGTCTTTGCTGTCGTGCAGGTTTCTAAAAACGATAATCAAGAAAGATGGGGAACATGATGAAAACATATCAATAGGAACTATCAATATCAATTGAACTAGAATAATGCCACTAGAACACATTTATTAACACATAACAAAAAATATACTCACATCATATTGCTTAATTTTATTCATTTGCTGTAGATATCTGTCAAGGTTCTCATAGGCAAAATAGGAAATTCGTTGTTTAACATGATAATGTGCCTTTGCATTACCCAATCAGTTAATATTTTAGGTAAATCTAACATGGTGTTGAATGTATGAATCATTTGCCCGTATCAAATGCAGTTCGTACTATGTGTATTGATTTCATAATGAGGCCTTTGTGACGCCCTTATGGTCAATGGCTTGACTAAACACTCATTAGAAAGACTTACCACTAAATTATTCCAGTAATTTTCCTAAACTCTGACTACCTTGTATTTTAATTATATCAGTGCAGACTCTGACAGCTATCGTTATTATTTTAAGATAGGTAAATTCGATCATCTACTTTATTATTTTATTTACAGTGACAGTACATTTCCCATATTCTAGAAGCACGTTTCGGCATGTTCGGTATGTCTGTGCTATGCGCAAGGAGATTGTAAGATTAATAAACACGATATAAGTCACTTCTGACTGTTTAGCTGAAAGCTGGTTTATTGGTTGTATAGAAACCAGTCCCACCTAAGCCCCGTTCACTCTTTTTCTTTATATAACATGTGGATAGATATACTAGCGGCTTCAAAATTTACGTCCTCAAACCTGCAGCTTTCCATGCTCTCCTGCTTCAGAATTTTATAGAATTGTCCTCATGGGGGAGGGGGGAAGAAGATTTTGTTTTTTCAGGTAGGAGTTCAAGTTTCGTGGTAGAATGCCAGAGAACTGGAACCATTGTCCGACAATAGAAAACCATAACCGCTTTATTTAACGGATATTTTCGTCCAATTTCCTCGGCCCCTAATTCTCGACACATATGATTTAATAAAATATCATGGTTCCCTAACACAGAAGAAACCATTTAGAAGATAACCGGAGGTCATTCCTTGCCACATTGGTATTTTTAAAGTGGGTCGATTGTTACGTCTGTATTCATATCTTACGTGCATAATTTATCAGTACGATGGCGATCAGGCTGATAAAACTATTATATTTCGCAAGTTTCATTACCCTTAACTTAATCTAGTAGATTACTATTTGCTCAAGAAAAATTGAACTGTATCGTTATTAAAGTAAATCCTGATAGTGCCTTTTAATAACGTTGTCAGATCTGGATATAATTAGTTTAAGACCTATTTATTAAATCAACTTCCGCTCTCCTCCAATTCACCTGTTAAAATTGGGCAAATCGACTAATGTTTTTCGCTGTACCTGCCAAATTATGTTGATGACCACAAGAATTATCAGTTAAGTTATTTAGTTTTTTGCAATTGGAATTACGAGTCTTTACTGTACCCAAAATAAGTTTTGTAAGGAATACCAGAGCAACACGGAGCAAGACCA
The DNA here is from genome assembly GCA_023653785.1 of Ophioderma brevispina. Taxonomy (NCBI): domain Eukaryota; kingdom Metazoa; phylum Echinodermata; class Ophiuroidea; order Amphilepidida; family Ophiodermatidae; genus Ophioderma; species Ophioderma brevispina. Next base: position 17,895 of record JAMKCH010021108.1, read on the forward strand.
AAACAAACCAACAGAAACCAGATGTCGATGACCAGGAACGATTTAAAGAAACTTAAAAAGCAACATAAACCAAAAAAAAAAAAAAAAAAAAAGTCCTCTAGCAGTTATGTAGAAGTAATCAGGATAAAGACTATATATCATGTAATGAGGGAAATATAATTACGAACATATTCCAAAACATTTTGGATGTTTTTATGATAGGCCGATATGCCATGGAATCTGGCAGCAGGACCTATAGGCGTTCGTACGTTGCCACTAAACCTCACAGTGTCGTAATTTCTTTTTGACCTTGGGGTGATGGGGTTGAGAAAATTTATGGTGAACTGGGGTTGCTGAAAAGATCCATTATAAGCATTTTGCGCGCGAAGCGCGCTAAAAATTTTGCCATTAGAGGAGCTAAAATCGTTAAATGTAATTGCCATTAGAACAAATGCGGCGCGAAGCCCGCGGAAATTTAACCATTTTTTAACTGTTATTGTACATATATGTTATCTTTGGTTTTTCAAAAACACATGACGGCATCAACATTGGGGGGGAGATCATATTGACCATGCCCACATCATTAAATATTGGGGGGCTATATCCCCCCAAAAAAAAAAAAATCCCCCCGGGATTTGAACGCCTATGAACCTACAGCCTACCAACCTGAATTAAAGCAATAACACACATTTTTTTAAGAGCGCCCCAAATTTCCCGATATTTTAGGATTTTTTGCGCAATTGTTTTGGTAATGGACTACTAAACAAGTTACCTGTGAATGGTACGCTTAAATTCTCCTATGCGTTGCAAAGACTGGAATTTTCATGTACTAATGAATATGGAATATCGGAAATCTCCGATAATATTCAACGCCTATTAGAAACGTTATTCCAATATGACATATCCGAGAATTGCGCCTTGCCGGTGTCTACGCTCATCCATTAGTTGTTCCCGCGGTTCAGGAATGTCAGTTAGAGGTCATTTCGTGAAGTGGCACATTTATTTCATAAGCGACATAAATTTGAGCGTTTCCGTTCCGCCATTAAACTCAATCTGGGATCCCCGATTCTTTTGACAAAATCGTTTTTTATAACAAATATGCATTTTTGAGCATTACAACTCGCATGTATGTTTACTAAAATTACCAACATAATTGGTGAAAAATCTCATTTTTTTTGGAAATTGGGGGTGGCTCTTCAAGAAATTTGCTGTTATTGCTTTCAGCCATCCTCCTCCATGCCGTGGTATGGTTGGGGTACAGAGCTCGCGCTCGTCTTGCTTAACATGTTTTTCAATTGGGGGACGTACAATGGGTCAGGAGTTACTATACAATAGGTTTTTATTGCATCAAACCAAAAATCATATTCATGAGGAGAAGAGACTATGAGAAAGGTGTGAAGCTCCAGCAAGTTGTTTATAAATGGTACGATCTTTCTGATAGCGTAAATGGTTGCCTTGAAGACACTGTAATGATGACATAGCATCGTGTGGGATCACGTTGAAATCACGCGAGCTGTATATGTCCTGAACTGTTGAAGATAATGCTGCGATGGTGACGTTGTGGCGGTTAATATGCTTAACCCAAGGCGATATGGTAACTGAATATTTCTTGGGGGTTTTGGATAGCCAATGCCTTGTCAATATCCTGGGCACTGGGACTTGGGTTTAATTGAATTGTCGATGTCGGTAAACTCATGTTAATTACAAGGATTGGTAGTACTCTCTTGAAATCACTGATTTCTGCAGGTACCTCTCGCTCTGATTTGGCCATAATATTGAAACTTGCAGGGCGGATGACTGAAATAAGTACCGTGATCAATTACAGATAAACTACATAGTAAGCAATACGCAATACTTTACAGTGTATAATTAAGGTTGATATTTCAATAATTGTTCTCTTTAAAAGCAATAACATCACATTTGTTTTGCAGAGCGCCCCCGATTTTCAAATTTGAGATTTTAAACGGGTTAATTTAGTTTATCCATCTTTGATAGTGCAATTCAGTAGTGGTTAACTGGTCCAAATATCTTTTTTACTAGAATATCGCGTTGATTTCATTCAACATGGGAACATCTTAAAGGCTTGTGAGGTTAATTTCTTGTCCACCGTTAAAAAACCATGCTGGAATAGATCAATGGCAAAAAATTTAGTCTGTGCCACAGTAAACGCAAATCGTGTAACGCAGCAAATGACCATGTGTTTTTTCCAAATGAGTTTATGTCCTCCCAGGGACAGAATGAATAAATGAGGTTCCATGAGGTTAAGATTAACGGTCATCCATGAGAGATATTAAGTCTACACCAACTTGAAAGAATCATGTCCTTTATTACGCCATAAAGATCATTTAAACTAATTCGCCTTGGCTGACAGGGTTAGGGGTTATTCTTTTCAGTGTATGCTTTGATTGTTTTGTTACTGTACTTTCATCGTGTTACAGTGGTTGACTTATTACGAGTGGATAAAGTCCCATTTTAGTATCAATATACGGTATTGGCATGTATAGATCTTTATGGCAAACCAAGAACAATTTTCGACAACCTATCTCCGAGCATTGTCTTTTGAGCACGAGAATATCCCTCAACTATAACATTCTGGCACAATACCATTTTGGCATTCCTTTTTGACAAAGATCCAACATTTAAATTTGGTAATTGTGTTTCATTTTCTTGTAAACAAGTTGCCTTGACAAACGTTTTGACGGTGTCAACTTGTTACCTATGTTCGCTTTCCTACCCAAATAAAAAATAACGAAGATTATTATCCTAAAGTACTTTAAGAGAAATCGTGAAACAAGCAAGGCCAAATCTAGACCCTGCATACCAGCCTATATTGTGAATGATTTTTGTCCATTGACGTTTTGGTTATGTCACTCAAATTTGGTCTTGTCACTCACCCTTTAGTCTTAATTCTTTAACATTTTTAACCTCATAGAACAGCACTCTCGTTACTACAAATAAAAACAAGACGGTTGGAGCCCTGGGGGGCCTTCATGATCCGTGTAAGTCCTCATTCTTAAGGGGAAAGGTAAAGGTCATGTAAAGATATTTGGTATAGGTAGACAGTGGCTAGCCAGAGGGTGTTGGCAGGGGGCCGCCCCCCCCACTAATTGATTTCGTCGGTTTGATGACCACGTCGGTTCACTTGAAAATTCAGGTCATGGCCGGATTGTCGGCAAAGTGTAGGTTTAAAGTTCAATTGACTCGTGCGACAAGTAAATTTACCAAAGCGTACAAAATAGCCCTCAGAAGACCATTTAAAGCATATAAAACCCAAAATTTTTCAGGGATTCGCCCCTCGACCCCCACCCACCGGAGGGCTCGCGCCCTGGACCCCAGCACGGGCCCTAAGGCGGCCCCTGGACCCTACCCATTTTCTTCCGGTTGAGATCGACACTGGCCCCCCCAATATGAAAATCTAGCTCTCCACGCAGGAATAACCCTGAGATCCCCTTCCCTGACCTTGGTATCCCGACCGTACTTCCAAGAATCCCCTCTGTGCTATTTGCTTTGGCTTTGAAAAGTGGACGTCATTTTCAAGGCAGCTTCCGCATGTGCACACTTTAATTCTCATCCGAACAGTCCCTGCAACAAAAAATCGAATGCTTAGTAACCTTCTGTATGATTTTTGTAAAGCTAATCTAATTCTATTAGAGTAATTGCATTATTTTAGTACATTTGAATTCATAGAGAACATATAGAAGTTTTGATTATGCCCAGTAAATAGGCCCTATGGAGCCTTTTAAAAGTGGGGGCCCAATTCACATAGGGGCTTTTAATGCTACAAACTAAAACCCGTTACGGTATGTTCAAAATCCTGTATTTATCATAAAAGATGGAATTCTGTAAAAATCGTAGAGATCAGTTATAGTTCAGTCATTTACACTGATTCCTACAAATTCCAATTTATTTGTTCCTTTCGTTAAAACACAATGGGATCAATGGAACTTTGCTGTGTGCAATATTTTTGCATTGTCTCGCTGTTCCTTGACATGGGATAATGAAATAGAAACCCCAAAACATTTTTTTTCCGCGGACAAATGGAATTCCTTACAGCTTCTGGCAGCACCATTGTTCAAAATTTTCCCGTGTGTGAAAAAGACGACTTTTTAATACAGGACAAAATGCTGTGTATATTCGCCATCTCTTATCTTGCGAGTTTGAAACAAACGCCCTCAATATCTTCAGTTGAAACGGATGCTCCAATTGTTTTTCCATTTTTTCCTCTAAAGATTTTGACTATTCGGCATGATCATTCAACTGTGTGTTTCGTAATGTGATCTGCTGTCCAGGATTTGTTAAAAATAATCGGAACGGACAATTCTTTTTATATGCATGTAACGCCCGAATTTGTTTACAAGGCTACAATAAATTTATCATAAGGTCAATACATTTGTTGTTATATGACTAATTAATAAAAGCCGCCCAACCACTTCAATTGAATGTAATTTCCTAATACATATTGCTTTTAAACTTTCACATGTGTACATAGAACATTAGAAGTTTATTTATTTATATATTTTTGTAGTTTTAATTATCCATAAGAAATCATTACACATATGACAAAACATGTCCCTAAGTATTGAATCTTATTTGGCGTAAGGGACAATATTATTGATATAGACATTAAGCAAACCTCTATAAACTGACATAAGTTGAGGACGTAAGGGTTCGTAAGTTTAAAGATATATTTCGTCCTCATATGAAACCCTTATATTGGACACATCAAAGAGAAAAGTAATTCCATGCTATAACAGACGACATGCAGCTTAGCGGATTAGTATTAGAAATGAGGACGTTTGACGATAAACTTTTAAATTTGCCACAGAATTTGGGTCACGTCCTAGTGGAAAATGTTTTGGCTAAAGGGACATCACCGATTTCTACGGTGGGGTGCAATGAATGTTACTTAGAGGAGAGATCTTCATATTGCCTCAATCCTGATGCAAAGTATACCAAACTGTATACCACACAAAAATACATATTCTCATAATATAAAGCTAAAACAAGATAAGAATTTGTTATGTTTAAGTAAGCAAAAAGTGCCGTAACGTTCTTTCTGAGACATACTGTATGATGGATCTGGCCCAAACGCCAGACACACAGAGAGATATGCACTCCGCCTTCAGGCCAACCATTTTTTTGTCATTCGATAGTGACAAAAGAATTACAAAAAAAAGAAGATCATTTTGACAATATCACCCGTTCTATTTCCGGTAGAGACTAATGAAAGCCATTGGCTACTCAATTGTCATTGGATTATATAGGCGTCTGAACTAATATGATAACTAAACATGGCAGATGGTGAAAACGCTTTCTTTTTACCGATGTCTTATCGAGATGATAAGACATTTTGTTTTTAATCAAAAAACAAAGGCAGATGTAATGTTAATCCCCCCCCCCCCGTGTATCATTTCATTGCTCCATCATCGTGAAATCTTTCTTTGGACGTTCCCTAACCCCCAAACAATTTTCAGAGGGTTTTGTTCACCCATCTCTTTGTCACGATATAGTACAAAGTGAATGGCACTGTACTACATGTCGGAGGTTGGATATTTTCCTAAGGCTCATAGCCCTTCGGACTTTCATTACCACTTGTAGGATAACATTCCTATCAATCAATAGTCCGGGGGACTTAATAGTTTCCTGCTTTTGCAACATCCCCGGGACTATTAAAACCAGAACTAGTGTCTCCGGACTATTGCTACAGGAGGACATATCTCCTTCCACACGGGTTCGCCATCGTATATTTTTGCGTCCTTTATTGAATTCTGTGCTCGCCATTTTCTCCGAGCTTCGTATATAATATTTAAAAGAACATTTCTAAAATAGTAAAAAAAGAAACAGCTTTTCAGCAAATTGGCCGATATCTCAAAGGAGAATTGTTTTTACGATATGTCTTTGCTGTCGTGCAGGTTTCTAAAAACGATAATCAAGAAAGATGGGGAACATGATGAAAACATATCAATAGGAACTATCAATATCAATTGAACTAGAATAATGCCACTAGAACACATTTATTAACACATAACAAAAAATATACTCACATCATATTGCTTAATTTTATTCATTTGCTGTAGATATCTGTCAAGGTTCTCATAGGCAAAATAGGAAATTCGTTGTTTAACATGATAATGTGCCTTTGCATTACCCAATCAGTTAATATTTTAGGTAAATCTAACATGGTGTTGAATGTATGAATCATTTGCCCGTATCAAATGCAGTTCGTACTATGTGTATTGATTTCATAATGAGGCCTTTGTGACGCCCTTATGGTCAATGGCTTGACTAAACACTCATTAGAAAGACTTACCACTAAATTATTCCAGTAATTTTCCTAAACTCTGACTACCTTGTATTTTAATTATATCAGTGCAGACTCTGACAGCTATCGTTATTATTTTAAGATAGGTAAATTCGATCATCTACTTTATTATTTTATTTACAGTGACAGTACATTTCCCATATTCTAGAAGCACGTTTCGGCATGTTCGGTATGTCTGTGCTATGCGCAAGGAGATTGTAAGATTAATAAACACGATATAAGTCACTTCTGACTGTTTAGCTGAAAGCTGGTTTATTGGTTGTATAGAAACCAGTCCCACCTAAGCCCCGTTCACTCTTTTTCTTTATATAACATGTGGATAGATATACTAGCGGCTTCAAAATTTACGTCCTCAAACCTGCAGCTTTCCATGCTCTCCTGCTTCAGAATTTTATAGAATTGTCCTCATGGGGGAGGGGGGAAGAAGATTTTGTTTTTTCAGGTAGGAGTTCAAGTTTCGTGGTAGAATGCCAGAGAACTGGAACCATTGTCCGACAATAGAAAACCATAACCGCTTTATTTAACGGATATTTTCGTCCAATTTCCTCGGCCCCTAATTCTCGACACATATGATTTAATAAAATATCATGGTTCCCTAACACAGAAGAAACCATTTAGAAGATAACCGGAGGTCATTCCTTGCCACATTGGTATTTTTAAAGTGGGTCGATTGTTACGTCTGTATTCATATCTTACGTGCATAATTTATCAGTACGATGGCGATCAGGCTGATAAAACTATTATATTTCGCAAGTTTCATTACCCTTAACTTAATCTAGTAGATTACTATTTGCTCAAGAAAAATTGAACTGTATCGTTATTAAAGTAAATCCTGATAGTGCCTTTTAATAACGTTGTCAGATCTGGATATAATTAGTTTAAGACCTATTTATTAAATCAACTTCCGCTCTCCTCCAATTCACCTGTTAAAATTGGGCAAATCGACTAATGTTTTTCGCTGTACCTGCCAAAATTATGTTGATGACCACAAGAATTATCAGTTAAGTTATTTAGTTTTTTGCAATTGGAATTACGAGTCTTTACTGTACCCAAAATAAGTTTTGTAAGGAATACCAGAGCAACACGGAGCAAGACCAAAACAAACCAACAGAAACCAGATGTCGATGACCAGGAACGATTTAAAGAAACTTAAAAAGCAACATAAACCAAAAAAAAAAAAAAAAAAAAAGTCCTCTAGCAGTTATGTAGAAGTAATCAGGATAAAGACTATATATCATGTAATGAGGGAAATATAATTACGAACATATTCCAAAACATTTTGGATGTTTTTATGATAGGCCGATATGCCATGGAATCTGGCAGCAGGACCTATAGGCGTTCGTACGTTGCCACTAAACCTCACAGTGTCGTAATTTCTTTTTGACCTTGGGGTGATGGGGTTGAGAAAATTTATGGTGAACTGGGGTTGCTGAAAAGATCCATTATAAGCATTTTGCGCGCGAAGCGCGCTAAAAATTTTGCCATTAGAGGAGCTAAAATCGTTAAATGTAATTGCCATTAGAACAAATGCGGCGCGAAGCCCGCGGAAATTTAACCATTTTTTAACTGTTATTGTACATATATGTTATCTTTGGTTTTTCAAAAACACATGACGGCATCAACATTGGGGGGGAGATCATATTGACCATGCCCACATCATTAAATATTGGGGGGCTATATCCCCCCAAAAAAAAAAAAATCCCCCCGGGATTTGAACGCCTATGAACCTACAGCCTACCAACCTGAATTAAAGCAATAACACACATTTTTTTAAGAGCGCCCCAAATTTCCCGATATTTTAGGATTTTTTGCGCAATTGTTTTGGTAATGGACTACTAAACAAGTTACCTGTGAATGGTACGCTTAAATTCTCCTATGCGTTGCAAAGACTGGAATTTTCATGTACTAATGAATATGGAATATCGGAAATCTCCGATAATATTCAACGCCTATTAGAAACGTTATTCCAATATGACATATCCGAGAATTGCGCCTTGCCGGTGTCTACGCTCATCCATTAGTTGTTCCCGCGGTTCAGGAATGTCAGTTAGAGGTCATTTCGTGAAGTGGCACATTTATTTCATAAGCGACATAAATTTGAGCGTTTCCGTTCCGCCATTAAACTCAATCTGGGATCCCCGATTCTTTTGACAAAATCGTTTTTTATAACAAATATGCATTTTTGAGCATTACAACTCGCATGTATGTTTACTAAAATTACCAACATAATTGGTGAAAAATCTCATTTTTTTTGGAAATTGGGGGTGGCTCTTCAAGAAATTTGCTGTTATTGCTTTCAGCCATCCTCCTCCATGCCGTGGTATGGTTGGGGTACAGAGCTCGCGCTCGTCTTGCTTAACATGTTTTTCAATTGGGGGACGTACAATGGGTCAGGAGTTACTATACAATAGGTTTTTATTGCATCAAACCAAAAATCATATTCATGAGGAGAAGAGACTATGAGAAAGGTGTGAAGCTCCAGCAAGTTGTTTATAAATGGTACGATCTTTCTGATAGCGTAAATGGTTGCCTTGAAGACACTGTAATGATGACATAGCATCGTGTGGGATCACGTTGAAATCACGCGAGCTGTATATGTCCTGAACTGTTGAAGATAATGCTGCGATGGTGACGTTGTGGCGGTTAATATGCTTAACCCAAGGCGATATGGTAACTGAATATTTCTTGGGGGTTTTGGATAGCCAATGCCTTGTCAATATCCTGGGCACTGGGACTTGGGTTTAATTGAATTGTCGATGTCGGTAAACTCATGTTAATTACAAGGATTGGTAGTACTCTCTTGAAATCACTGATTTCTGCAGGTACCTCTCGCTCTGATTTGGCCATAATATTGAAACTTGCAGGGCGGATGACTGAAATAAGTACCGTGATCAATTACAGATAAACTACATAGTAAGCAATACGCAATACTTTACAGTGTATAATTAAGGTTGATATTTCAATAATTGTTCTCTTTAAAAGCAATAACATCACATTTGTTTTGCAGAGCGCCCCCGATTTTCAAATTTGAGATTTTAAACGGGTTAATTTAGTTTATCCATCTTTGATAGTGCAATTCAGTAGTGGTTAACTGGTCCAAATATCTTTTTTACTAGAATATCGCGTTGATTTCATTCAACATGGGAACATCTTAAAGGCTTGTGAGGTTAATTTCTTGTCCACCGTTAAAAAACCATGCTGGAATAGATCAATGGCAAAAAATTTAGTCTGTGCCACAGTAAACGCAAATCGTGTAACGCAGCAAATGACCATGTGTTTTTTCCAAATGAGTTTATGTCCTCCCAGGGACAGAATGAATAAATGAGGTTCCATGAGGTTAAGATTAACGGTCATCCATGAGAGATATTAAGTCTACACCAACTTGAAAGAATCATGTCCTTTATTACGCCATAAAGATCATTTAAACTAATTCGCCTTGGCTGACAGGGGTTAGGGGTTATTCTTTTCAGTGTATGCTTTGATTGTTTTGTTACTGTACTTTCATCGTGTTACAGTGGTTGACTTATTACGAGTGGATAAAGTCCCATTTTAGTATCAATATACGGTATTGGCATGTATAGATCTTTATGGCAAACCAAGAACAATTTTCGACAACCTATCTCCGAGCATTGTCTTTTGAGCACGAGAATATCCCTCAACTATAACATTCTGGCACAATACCATTTTGGCATTCCTTTTTGACAAAGATCCAACATTTAAATTTGGTAATTGTGTTTCATTTTCTTGTAAACAAGTTGCCTTGACAAACGTTTTGACGGTGTCAACTTGTTACCTATGTTCGCTTTCCTACCCAAATAAAAAATAACGAAGATTATTATCCTAAAGTACTTTAAGAGAAATCGTGAAACAAGCAAGGCCAAATCTAGACCCTGCATACCAGCCTATATTGTGAATGATTTTTGTCCATTGACGTTTTGGTTATGTCACTCAAATTTGGTCTTGTCACTCACCCTTTAGTCTTAATTCTTTAACATTTTTAACCTCATAGAACAGCACTCTCGTTACTACAAATAAAAACAAGACGGTTGGAGCCCTGGGGGGCCTTCATGATCCGTGTAAGTCCTCATTCTTAAGGGGAAAGGTAAAGGTCATGTAAAGATATTTGGTATAGGTAGACAGTGGCTAGCCAGAGGGTGTTGGCAGGGGGCCGCCCCCCCCACTAATTGATTTCGTCGGTTTGATGACCACGTCGGTTCACTTGAAAATTCAGGTCATGGCCGGATTGTCGGCAAAGTGTAGGTTTAAAGTTCAATTGACTCGTGCGACAAGTAAATTTACCAAAGCGTACAAAATAGCCCTCAGAAGACCATTTAAAGCATATAAAACCCAAAATTTTTCAGGGATTCGCCCCTCGACCCCCACCCACCGGAGGGCTCGCGCCCTGGACCCCAGCACGGGCCCTAAGGCGGCCCCTGGACCCTACCCATTTTCTTCCGGTTGAGATCGACACTGGCCCCCCCAATATGAAAATCTAGCTCTCCACGCAGGAATAACCCTGAGATCCCCTTCCCTGACCTTGGTATCCCGACCGTACTTCCAAGAATCCCCTCTGTGCTATTTGCTTTGGCTTTGAAAAGTGGACGTCATTTTCAAGGCAGCTTCCGCATGTGCACACTTTAATTCTCATCCGAACAGTCCCTGCAACAAAAAATCGAATGCTTAGTAACCTTCTGTATGATTTTTGTAAAGCTAATCTAATTCTATTAGAGTAATTGCATTATTTTAGTACATTTGAATTCATAGAGAACATATAGAAGTTTTGATTATGCCCAGTAAATAGGCCCTATGGAGCCTTTTAAAAGTGGGGGCCCAATTCACATAGGGGCTTTTAATGCTACAAACTAAAACCCGTTACGGTATGTTCAAAATCCTGTATTTATCATAAAAGATGGAATTCTGTAAAAATCGTAGAGATCAGTTATAGTTCAGTCATTTACACTGATTCCTACAAATTCCAATTTATTTGTTCCTTTCGTTAAAACACAATGGGATCAATGGAACTTTGCTGTGTGCAATATTTTTGCATTGTCTCGCTGTTCCTTGACATGGGATAATGAAATAGAAACCCCAAAACATTTTTTTTCCGCGGACAAATGGAATTCCTTACAGCTTCTGGCAGCACCATTGTTCAAAATTTTCCCGTGTGTGAAAAAGACGACTTTTTAATACAGGACAAAATGCTGTGTATATTCGCCATCTCTTATCTTGCGAGTTTGAAACAAACGCCCTCAATATCTTCAGTTGAAACGGATGCTCCAATTGTTTTTCCATTTTTTCCTCTAAAGATTTTGACTATTCGGCATGATCATTCAACTGTGTGTTTCGTAATGTGATCTGCTGTCCAGGATTTGTTAAAAATAATCGGAACGGACAATTCTTTTTATATGCATGTAACGCCCGAATTTGTTTACAAGGCTACAATAAATTTATCATAAGGTCAATACATTTGTTGTTATATGACTAATTAATAAAAGCCGCCCAACCACTTCAATTGAATGTAATTTCCTAATACATATTGCTTTTAAACTTTCACATGTGTACATAGAACATTAGAAGTTTATTTATTTATATATTTTTGTAGTTTTAATTATCCATAAGAAATCATTACACATATGACAAAACATGTCCCTAAGTATTGAATCTTATTTGGCGTAAGGGACAATATTATTGATATAGACATTAAGCAAACCTCTATAAACTGACATAAGTTGAGGACGTAAGGGTTCGTAAGTTAAAGATATATTTCGTCCTCATATGAAACCCTTATATTGGACACATCAAAGAGAAAAGTAATTCCATGCTATAACAGACGACATGCAGCTTAGCGGATTAGTATTAGAAATGAGGACGTTTGACGATAAACTTTTAAATTTGCCACAGAATTTGGGTCACGTCCTAGTGGAAAATGTTTTGGCTAAAGGGACATCACCGATTTCTACGGTGGGGTGCAATGAATGTTACTTAGAGGAGAGATCTTCATATTGCCTCAATCCTGATGCAAAGTATACCAAACTGTATACCACACAAAAATACATATTCTCATAATATAAAGCTAAAACAAGATAAGAATTTGTTATGTTTAAGTAAGCAAAAAGTGCCGTAACGTTCTTTCTGAGACATACTGTATGATGGATCTGGCCCAAACGCCAGACACACAGAGAGATATGCACTCCGCCTTCAGGCCAACCATTTTTTTGTCATTCGATAGTGACAAAAGAATTACAAAAAAAAGAAGATCATTTTGACAATATCACCCGTTCTATTTCCGGTAGAGACTAATGAAAGCCATTGGCTACTCAATTGTCATTGGATTATATAGGCGTCTGAACTAATATGATAACTAAACATGGCAGATGGTGAAAACGCTTTCTTTTTACCGATGTCTTATCGAGATGATAAGACATTTTGTTTTTAATCAAAAAACAAAGGCAGATGTAATGTTAATCCCCCCCCCCCCGTGTATCATTTCATTGCTCCATCATCGTGAAATCTTTCTTTGGACGTTCCCTAACCCCCAAACAATTTTCAGAGGGTTTTGTTCACCCATCTCTTTGTCACGATATAGTACAAAGTGAATGGCACTGTACTACATCGACAGCGCTAAGAGTTCGTTTTGTTTGTGTTATTTGTTTCTTGTTGAGTAATGAAGAATGCATCAATGATACTAAAATACGTGTCCCATTTAGCAAGTTTTCCAGGGTACAAGTTACGTTATCCTAAATATCCTGTTTAGCCTGTTGTATGCCACCAACTTTGTCGACGGCATAGAACTGTATAATTTCTATCGGTGCTTTATTGACTTGCTTTAACTTTATCAGTAGTAACAAGGTGTACAAGGTCTTTGTAACTTAATTTCATTGACTCGGTGGCCTGGGAACAAATATTTGTCACTATGAACATAACGGAAGGATCCGGTCAGTATATACGATATTTCATGACCCAATAATGCAGGTATATCGTAGGATATTCCCTGTGTGTTTGTTTTTCTTATTGTATAGGGCAATCGTTATCACCTTAATTGAAGAAGTGCTTATTTTTCTTTACAGCGCTTTGCGTGGTATAACTTACTTTAACATAGCCTTTTCCATTGTGTATCACATTTAGAATAATTGTCTTTAATTATAAACGGCTATATTCTATTGTCTACATTGTATTTATAAGCGAAATAAATAAGTATTACTATTATAAAGACACCTCTTATACATGTACATATGTTATGATTTGCCTCATGCGGTGTTGGCTTATGTTTTCCTTGAATTACCTTAATTTTTAGATATCACAAGCGGTAGGTCTCCCTACATGCCGATGTCATATTCCAACGAGTTCCTAAATACTAAAAACGGATAAGCACATAATGATCTTCTAGCATGCAAACGGTTAATACTACTCCGGGAGGCACACTGTACTAGACTATTTTCTCCTCCAACGTGACCAAGTAGTAAGAATAATTTAGTTGATCTTGTTCTATGAAAATGTTTCGGATCGTCACCAGACAGGCTAAGGCAAACCTTAATATGCACAATACTGTGTCAACTTAGATACATGTCATATTGAGTTACAAGAGTCTCTCTAGATGTGTGTGTGTGTATGTATGTGTGTGTGTGTGTGTGCCAGTATTGGTTTATTCCCAATATTTTCTAACAACTGAAGGGTTAAACTACAATGGTAATTTGTAAAGCTGCTTTCTTGTATTAGTTTCAGGAAATGCTTTTATTTTATATGGGAATTATAATAAGAATGTATAGCTTATTCAAAATACAAGTCTTGGATGTAAATTTTTTGTGTTCCAGCCGCCATAAATTTTGAACAAAAGCCTATGACGACTTTGTTCTTCGTTGTAAGGTAAGATAAGACTGAAATTCATAAAGGTAGGTCATATTTTTAAAGATGTTACCCCAAAATCAAGTTAAAACTCCCCCCACCCATATTACCAAATAAGGTCTGCTAGAAGCTAAAATATGTCACTGCGCCTAAGACGGGTACAGACAGCCAGTATGCATGACAACTAAGTCCACCACTTTTTTATACTGTTTCTTTTAAATGTCTGGTGATGAAACAAATATTAACATATGAATGTTTCCATTGATAATAATACGGTTAATAAATGTGTATTTTAAAATACTATAGATGGAAATAGGAATATATGATCAACAAACAACCTCGTATTGTCCAAATTAAACAACATTGTATTAGAACTATCCCCAAAGATTATGACAGCACAGAGTTATCTTAACACAAAGCTGATGACAAAATGATTTGTAATTGAGTTTTGTGTTTAAAATATGTTTACTTATCCATACAAGATATAACAAGCAGTTGACAACCCAAGCATTTATAATTTCTATGTAACGTGGAGTTTGTCAATGCGACATGACTTAATCATAGTTTTTATCTTAAATCGTCTGAAAATAGAAGTAGTTTATCACCAAAAAAAAATAAGTTCTATCATTCCAGTTTAATAAATATTATGTAAATGTAGTTAATTGATCAGTAGAAGTTGTCCTGAGGTATAAAAAATGATGGACTAGAGATGGTCAGAAACAGGTGATGACGGAGAGTCGGGAGGGGCCGGGTTGATTAAGCCAGAAAATTTGGGCATTAATCATTGATTGCAACTCAAATGTATTCTGTCTTCGGGGTGCCACCCTGGGGTTTACCAGCTCCTTCATTTTTTGGAAATGGTTTACTTGATTGCTGGACTCATATCTTAAAAAATTGCCTCTATAGCTGTAAACATTTTCGGGAGTTTTTTGCTAACAGTCCTTTATTACCTTAACATCAAACAAAACACATTGCTAAGCACAAAGTGTTTACAAAGTTGTTGCGATTTTAATTGGACACCGTACATCAGTGTCAGCAGAGAAAACCATCTTACCGCAAGAAATTAAAAATATGGTTTGACCTCAAAATAATTTCAAAACAGATACACTTGTTTTGTGTTGTTATCTTAGAAATGACTGAGAGAGTAACTATCAACTTTTAGAAGTAAAAGTAGCGGGGATCATGCATTGCAGGGCGGCAAAGGTTTGTACATACAGGGGGAATTACAGTAGGTATAAGGGTACTGAAATCTATACATCATTTTGGGCCATATCCTACGATGAAAATGTATAGCTGCCTATCGTGGTTATAGTTTTATTATACTCATGATTGCAGTGAATTATGAGCCTGTGCTAGTTTTTTACTATCACATGGCTTGAAAGAACCCGGTGATATCATGATATAAAACAAATATTGACTGCCTATACAATAAAAAAAATGCCGTGCAATAGTAAAAAATATATATCCTTCGGTCAAATTTTGACTGTTCCATTTCACTCGGCTTCACCTCGTGAAACAGAAAATCAAAATGTACCTCATGATTATTTTTTTACTATCACACTCTTTAGGCATATCAATCTTTGTATAATAGTTATGGTCAATAAACTTCATTCAAGGTCGTCCTGGGTAAATTTTCAGAATGCTCACATCTTTCACATATAGATTAAAAGACGCATGAAATATCATACTTACACTCATTTCACCATTTCTTATACCTAACACTAAATGACGTAGATCGTGCCAACTATAAATTTTTTTAATCCGCATGACCATATGAATGTATTTCAAAACAAGTAGACATGTTTTAATTTTCGACCCCTCTACAAACGTTCCCCAAGTTCACATGTTAAAAAAATGTCGTTAATTTACGGAAATTTCTGGCAGCAGTATTTCCTCATTTTTAAGGGTAAATGTACAGAAATTTCTGTCATTAACGGAACTTTGACAGTAATTTTACAGAAATTTGTCCATAATTATGGAAAAAAATGATGTATTTAACAGAATTTTTCCGTAATATTAAAATTACGGAATCCAAAAAAAAACGTCGGAAATATTGCTGCTGCCAGAATTTTGAAATATTTCCGTAAATTAACATTTTTAGCTAATTTTTTATACAAAAAAATTATTCTTTTTCTTTTTAATGTTTTAAAACAGATTTTTCGTAAATTTACGGAAAATCTTTTTTATTATTTAAACGGAATTTTTTAACATGTTGTTTCCATATCCCATTGTTGATTTTTCTAGACCACATTATTCTGGAGATAAATTTAGAATTATAATAACACAAAACATGTCCGTGCAATTTTGTTAATTTTAAAACAACTTTCCTTGCACTTGTCCCTACGTACAAGATGCCAGGCAGCTGTGTTAAAAACGTCAGATAAAATAGCTTTACAAGAAAGGGTCTAGTGATTCATCAACCTGTGTTGATATCTCGTGAAGATTAGTCAACAATCATTGCAAGAACCACCATGCCATTCCATTTCATTGCAGTTCAACATTATGGTGTTGCATAATCCTCCATTTGCTTGTTTCCGGACACATTGTTGAAAGCCTGCCTTGTGAATCCGATAGTATAGTCAACTCATGTCTCTTACTTGAGGGCGAACCTCGCGCATTCCACAGACCTCATTAACTGACATTAATCTGATAAAGCACTAATATACAAAATTGAATTATGGTCCCCTTGGAGAACGTGCCTTATATTATTATATATGTAACCATGTGACATTAATCCTGTACCGTAACCATTAAGTCATATCTGACCTTCGAAACGAATGTTTAAAATGGCGGTGGTTGTCCCAAAGCCCTGTTACAGTGTTCCTCGCCTGTTTTCAATTGTACAATTCTAAAGCACAACAATCGTAAGACAATGTTTACAGTGGTTTATTAAGTAATTTTTTTTTTGCAAACTTTTTCTTGAAAACATTTCAGCTGTTTTATCGTTTTAAATGGCTGTTCCCAGATTTCTAACCACTAGTTAATTTGTTGTAAGGCATTTCCCTTTTTTTACACCTTTGTTACAATTTTCTAACGTTTAAAAGATTTTATCATATCTTTGTGTTTGTTAGTGTAGGTCACGTTTGATTCTATTCTTACTTCCATATTCGGAAATTCGGTAGTCACAATAAGTAAGTTGTATTAAATATCGGAATTTCATACTGGAAACGAAATTTAAAGTGACCAACTAACGAGCAACTTATAGGACAGTTCTTCCATTTACATATTCGACTGATTCGTCCGTTATAGGCTTACTTATAATATTGATTTCAAAAAAAAGAATTCTACGTGTTTCAGATGGGTTCAGGATACGGAACTCCCGCCAGATACGCCATTGTGGCTCCTATTAAGATTATCTGGGTTTGAAAAAAAGAAATTAACTCTTCAATATTGTTATTTATTTCTATTTTGTTGCAACCTCAATTTATAGTCATTTTGTCCAATACCTTGATGAAACCAGATCGCTTGCGCAAACTGGCAATCAAATTTGTGCTGATGCTGAGTGTAGATATCCATCCATTATGATAGTTTACTACTTAACACGTAATTGGTAATAATGTTGACTGTTTTTTCAACAGGCAGCATTTCCTTTGCATTATTCATTTTACTTTAATGAAAAGAAAAACATTTTCCTCCTGTAAAATCATGAAAATGTAGGCAGGATTTTGATGCACTCACAACGTCCGGGCACGCCCTTTACTTATCTTTCTGCTTTTTAATATTGTGAGTGTAAACCCTAACAGCCATTCCCATGTGTGGGTTAAGGTAAACACCTGCACTGAATGAACATTGTAAGTGTATAAAAACCCACGTTAGTTATTTCTGTTAAACCAAAATCAAGTTACTTACAAGTATAGCATTAACTGTAGGTTGGTATTCTGGTTCAGTAGAAAGCGTAGCGTGTAAAAAATATATAAAAGAATGAGCCCAGACAAAATATAAATAAATGAATATTCCTCGCAGATACTTTGCTTCGCTATGACTCGTTTGTAAGAGGAGGGCGAGAGAGAGAATAAAATGTGGAGTGGCTGGCGAGAGTGCTATATATATCAATGTTCTTAGACAATTACCGTCAACACTCTGGGCATATAGCTAGTGGTTTCATAGTAACCGAGTCAAAACAACAAGGAAACATAAAGGCATAGTTTACTCTCCATCGATTGCATTTAAAACACAATACATCAAACTTAGTTTATTTTCTTTTTCATTCACTAGAAATTCAAGACCTGTTTAAAGTTAATATGAGAACGGCTCTCTCTTATTCTTATAACATATCATCAGGTAATTAGGCCAAAAGATAATGTTTCAAAAATGTTACAGGAGTAAAACATATTTTCCATGGCATTAATATTTCGAAAATTATTTCTTTTTCATTTTGGATACGGCATCGTGTTTTACAGATGATTTCCTACCTACAGAAATAGAAATTGCTAATTAAAATTGAAAAAAGACACTGAGATTCTGTTTAATTGGAAAAAAAAACACACAAAATGTTAGCGGTCGAAGACAATTCCTTTTTCGGGCAGGCAAATTAAATTAAATTATTATAACGTCCTCTGTGGTATCGGCAAGACATAAAACCTATCATCTAAGCCTAAATGTGATTATTTTGACCTTTTAATTTACAGGACCCAGACAAGTAACTTTACAAAACCTATTTAAGTGTTTCAAAAGATTCCTTTTTAGCTGCACATCAAAGGTCAGTTTTCGTCCCACTTTAGAACAGAATGCCGGTAAGGGCTGAAGGCTGTATCCTATTGTCTGTGACAACAAGTGACTCGTATCATGTTTCCTTTCAACGTTGAAATGTCTAGTAAGAAGAGCAGGCAGATTTATCACATTACGAGATGTCTTCAAATAACTGTGCTCCTGGACCATATATTTACACATTACATAAATTACAATGTTTTTCTTCACAAAAATTTGTTGGACGTAATTATGGTGTCCATCTATTTTTAATGTCCCACTTAAGTACGACAGGGCTAATCCAATAGTCTAAATCAGTAGCATCGACTGCAAAGCACTGCAAAATTATGTTTTATTGATTTTAAACTTTATTAATTGTAACAAAGTGTATAAGATCTTTACGGTATGTAACTTAGAATGTCATTGACTCTCGCAGTTAGAATAAACAAGTTATAAACGGCTCAGGTGATTGTACCCGTTCTGCATCGTCCTTTATCCCTAAATTAATTTTAATACCGATAACCCAATTTTTACTATTAAAAACTACAATTGCATCAGAAAAGTACCTGGAGGCTGCGCATGATTGTTTTCGAATGTCTTCCATACTTATGAGACTTGAAAAGTCCAAATTATTTTGGGAGGTGTCAAAAAGAGCTGTGTTTATGCAACCCGTCATTATCCTTATGAGCATTTTAATAATCGCGCGCACATATAAGGTAAACATCTCCATATTGGGTTTTCTCTTTCATTCTCTTATTTACTCTTCCTTTCCTAATTTTATTCGCATTTCTGTACAACTCTTCTAAATCTAAAGTTCAAGGTTAACACTTGCAATGAATGAAGGGATCTCACGTTTATGAGTTCCCATGAATGAAAACAAGCACTAGCTATATGGTAGAATATATAAATTGTAATAACTGTTTTCTAAAGAAAAGTAGCTATTTCTTAGAAATCCGTTTTCCGTTTTCAGCGCGAAGATATCCTTTGTATATTTTCAAATGCCGTTGTCTATCTTATTGTTATGCTATTGTTGTCTCCCAAGTCACCGTATGTAATTTTAGTTAGCGGTATAGGATGTACAAAAGGGCAAGTCATTTACTTAAATTTGTTGAACCGTAACTCTGTGAGTTTCAGGAAATGAAGAGTGGAAATACACTAAAATAAGAAACGAGATGAAACAGACAAGATTGAAATTTCTGTTCGATAAGATACCATATTTTATGTCAAAGAGAGAGAGGTTGGAACAACAACAGATACATAGAGTAACACAAAAGCACAAAGAAAAAAAGAGTTATATGCTTCTAATTCATTTTATTAATAGTAATAATAATAATAATGAATAATAATAATGAATCAAGGTAAATGATGCACACAGTTACGGTCTCTAAACCTATGCAAGTTTTGGCCAGTTTTGACCTGTGACCGTATCTATAAATTTATGACCCATCTGTTGTCTGGACAATATTTTGCTAGACTTTACAAAAATGCTGCAAATCACAAGATGAGTGTAAAATTGAGATTGTGCGTTTTCTAAATCAATTACAATTTACGAGGAGAGTGATCATTGCATAAGAAAGTTGAAAAACAGCAACGGCAGTGCCGCTGATGGCATCAGTAACAATCTTCTTAAGCAAATTATTCCTACCATCAACGTTGTCCTTGACAATATTTTTAATCCCGGCATTGTCCCATCCTTATTGAAAGAGGCTTATGTTAAAACTGGAAAGCACAATTTCACTAATTAGAGACCGATTTCAATCCTTCCAGCTATCTCCAAACTGCTTGAAAAGATTGTTTGCAGTCCTATTTTTTACTTCATAGCCCGTCACAATATACTCACCTCCCACTAATTTGGCTTTAGGCTAAGCGATCGACATGCATGGCAATCAACGAGCTTTACTGCATCATAGCAAAACTCTTGACCAAAAACTTCATACCATAGGCATTTTTCTTGATCTTAGTAAAGCCTATGTTACCATAAATCATGATATTTTACTTCACAAAACTTAATATAAATGGTATCAGAGGCCTTGCCAACAATTGGATAAAAACTACCTCTCTGGTAGGAAACAAATGATTTCATTTAACAAGATCTTATCTAAGACAGTAAATGTCATATGTGAAGTCCCACAGGGGTCTATTCTGGGACCCCTATTATTATTATTATATATTAAGGACCTCCCGTCATGCTCCAAAAATAATCCCATTTTATTTTATTTGCTGATGACACAAGCATTTTATTTTCACATCATGACCCTAAAACATTGGAAACAATTATAAACACTGAATTAACTAGCATTTCCAATTGGTTTGAACTAAATAAGTTATCTCTCAACATTAAAAAGCTAATTACATCATATTTAAAAATAAGCACAGTAATAAACAAGACATTACGCCTAAGCTTAAAAAATAAATACACTAATTCAGCAAGTAGAGACTACTAAATTTCTAGGCCTACTCTTCAATCACAATGGACTTCTCAAACACAGCATGTTTCTAAAATAGTGTGTAAATACAATGCTATAATACGTAATGTTCGACCATTCCTACCACCTGAGTCACTGAAAACACTGAACAGTTCTCTTCTTCTACCTTATTTTTCTTATGGGGCAATGATATGGGCCGATTCCAACAATGCCAAACTTCACTCGCTCTATTTACTTCAAAAAAGAATTATAAGAACATGCACTAACTCTATTTGGCTTGCTCATACTGGCTTGCTCATTTCCAGAAATAAATTCCATTTCCCTTCTAACATTGGACCTCTATAAAATACCACCATCGTCTTGACAGTAACTCACTCTCAAACACAATCTCGTCAACAAATGTTTATCAAGGCAAATCACAGTAATACACTTATTCTTTCCAAGTCGACTGAATATATCATGATGATCGTAGAGTTGCTTTAAAGATAACCAAGCTGGTTTGTCTACAAAATCATATCGGACAATGATATTCACTTTCTGATTAAAAGTCATCAATTATCTTCTCACATAAAGAGGGTTCATCTGAAGGGGCGACATATGTTTCCATTAATCTGTTCCATTAAACTGTCCTAAACGCGATAAAGTCCAGAAGTAGATATATGTTGATAATTTACACGCATGGGATTCACAAAAAACTAATGTAAAATGATATTGTTTTTATTTGGCAAACACCTCTCAGACCTGACCATAAATACCTTGTACAGTTTTGACACTTCAAGAAATGTCACATAAACAAACGCTTTTGTTACACGTCAAAGAAATAAATGCGCCACCATATAACTTGAATAAACTTTCGTAATAAATTTAGCATTTAATTGCCCAAACGTGTAAAAAATGTAATTCTCTGATGCATCTCTAAGAACTGATATTATCTGAACACGTGTAAATTAGGAGGAGTTGTATATTTCAATGGGATAAAATGTTTCTTACAAATCAGGAAATTAATAT